>SJYX01013207.1:217615-312918 GCA_006410675.1 Oreotragus oreotragus
CAACAGGAAGCTGGGGATCTACATGGGGGTTTAGATGGGAATGTAAAACAGAGGCCCCAGTTCTTAGTCATATTATATATCTAAGTTGCACCTCTGATGTGCCCCCAAAGACTTTGCTTTTTGCTGAACAATTTCATCCATTGCTCTCAGGACCTCTAAAGTGGATTAATGTTCTTGACTTCCTTCATCTCCCTTTTCCATTTGGCTTCAGACAGAGGAAAATTAAGCCAAGGCAGTAAAAGGCAGGGGTTCTAAGTGCAGATCATGAGTATCTTTTGAAGCTGCCCATGATAAAGAGCATATTTTAGGCCCAGAACTAGCCAGTTTCATCTCTTGAATGTTTGAATACATTATAAGTGAATTTTCCCTGTGATTAATATCTCACCTCAATTTTTGTGGTCATCCCAACTACAAATAAACTACAAATAAACAGATTCCCACTGCTGATAGTAATATAGAGAATTGGAGGGTTGTAAATATACTATTTTTCAAGTGCCCTGAACTAAACTGGAATTTTGCAAATATTTACATTGAGAAACTGTCATTTTTAACTCCTCTAAGAATATGATGGCTAAAAGCATAATCTTGTGCATGAAAAGCCCCAAACTCATGAATTAAATTATAAAAATGTTTTCTCCCCTCTCTCTCACTATGTCTCTCTCTCTCTATATATATATGTAAACCAAGTTTTTTCTCCAGTTGATTGGACCACACCAGTAGTATAAAAAATTCCAGCCAAGAAATAGTCACAGCATTTCTGTTAATAATTCCAAATGTTCTTGCCCAAGGGAGAGAAGAATGCTTTCCAGCCATAAATCTTTCTACTGTACAGTGAAGCTGAAATTGTTCCTTTTGTCATGATAGTACCAAATGCAAGGAGTCTGATTTCATCCATCTTGACAAAATAAAGGTGCTACATCTACTTCCTTTATGTTTTTTGAAGTAATCTATTTCAGTGGGTCAGTGCTATCTATAAGGGGTGTGAAAAAAAGTCATGCAGTGGGGCCATGATTTCTAATGGTTTCACATACTGTTGAAAAATGTGTGGACCACCCCCTACCCCAAGCTCTTAGAATGAACAAGGGCTCTTTGGATATGTCACTGACATTTATTGCTTCCCTGTGGTCTCTAAAAGAGAGGAAGTGTGAGGATTAGAGAGGATTTGTAAACTATATATTACAGGAATCCACACGGAATCTCCTATCTAAACTTGAGAGAACTAACGCAACATTTTTCTATGGGTCAGATTTTTGTACATTAAACCTTACACATCAAGAATTATTCTGACTGTCTCTGATATCTCAGTTCATTTCCAGTGTCTCTGTTTAGGTACAAAGAAAGATAGCAAGTGGTGTTCACATGCAGTGTGTGAAAATTTCTGCAACCCAAACAGTCAAGACTCCCCTTCTGCCCATTCCATCAGACGATCGTTAATCAAATTTCCCTCTTATCTGTGCCAGAACTTGCTGATCTTTGTTTATGATTCTGGCCAACCTGGAACCTGGATTGTTGGGCTGCCCAGACTCATCAGAGGTCAAAGCTAAATTCCAGTTCTTGCCGCTGGTTGTTGATTGAATAAGTAGCCATGAATTCACCCCAGCCGAGACACTAGGACATGAAGAGGGGAGGAGAGCCTAGGAGGAAAAGCAGAAATGGAAATGACTGTGAAACTTCCTTTCAGTGTGAAGTCATCCACACCTTGCCATTTTTGGAAAGTACAGGTTTAAATTTGTAAACCGCTCTCAGTGTGTGTTTATGTAATGTTACCTTGTGAATAGATTCAAGTTATGAAGTTTTGGTAATAATGCTACAAAAATGAAGCCATATCCTTCTTAGCGCCTCACACGGGGAGACGTGTCTCCGTGGTCCCATGCTTGGCGATGTTAACTTGGGTTACTTGGTCATGGAGATGGCTACCAGATCTCTACTTGTTGTTTCCTAGGGGTCTTAATTACCAAATGTAAAATTTAAAGAAATAACCAAGGAAATTGACACCGAACAGGATTGAAACTTTACATGAAAAAAATAAAATTGTTGCATGATGGTTCCATTTCTCTTTAATTCTTTAGTGCAAATACTGATCTAAGGTTATAATAAAAACATTCTGATCTTCCATGGTTACTTTATAATGACTTTTCAAACATTTACTTAAACAGAATGTACAGTTGGTATTGCCATTTTATTTGAGAAAAATGATGAGTTGGAAGGAATTATTCCAAGGAGTTTGATGTTTAAGTTTATTCAACTGTGGTTTCCTTTGGCCAGATTGTACTCATGCATGCTTAGGTAATAATGTGTGTCCCACCAGCTGAGGGAGTTTCCCAGTGGAGGAACGAAGGGGGCCCTTCCATACAAGATTTTTTTCTTTTAGCTTAATATGTGAGTATTTTAAATCATCTCAAGATTTCTAGGGATGGAAAGCACTCAAGAGGTCTGAAGCTTGTTGCCGTATTTTAGGTAAGGATTATACTCAAATCATCTGAGGAAGATCCCAGCTTATCCTTGAAATTAAAAGTGTAGAGCAATCTAGAATTACTCACCATCCCTTTGCTGCTCAGCTCTTGTTGCTGACCAAATAAACAAGAACTAGATTCCTTCTTCAAACTTCTCTCTGGCCAAGGACAGCCACAGGCAGGGATACAGAGTCAGACTTGGCCTTGGCAACTTACTGATGGGGGAGAGATTCTCTGAAACACATCTTTTCTATAGGGAGGCATTTGCTGAGACCATCCAGGGGATTCTAGAGCTCAGGCAATATAGAGCAGTATTTGATTTTATAATCTGAGTTCTACCTCTCCTCATGGGCATATTGGTCCTTGCCTGTTGATCTGGATATTCTTGGTGGTCAACCTGAATGTCCTTGACATGCTATTTGTGAATTCTGATTGCTGCTAAGTCGCTTCAGTCGTGTCCGACTCTGTGTGACCCCACAGATGGCAGCCCACCAGGCTGCCCCATCCCTGGGATTCTCCAGGCAAGAATACTGGAGTGGGTTGCCATTTCCTTCTCCAATACTAATTGGTGGTCTGAAATAGATTTCTCTATTTCGTGGGGGAAGGAAAAGAGAAAGTATTGAATATCTACTCTGTACCAGGAACAGTCATCTCATTTAATTCTTAACCCAAGCCTGTAAAGTAGATTTCTTAAATTCCTCCACTGATCCATTAATTGAAGTGTTTAGTGAGTACTTACTATGTGCTGGGCATTGTGAAAAGTGCTAGAACTCAGTGTTCCATGCCTTCTAGGACCTTCTAGTACTGTGTATTTCTTCATTTATATGACATGAATCAATTTTTAATTTAACTTGGTGATTAAAATATTTTTGTAATAATTAATATATAGGAAGATAATAAAAATATGTAGCAAGTAGGGTGGAATAAAAAGAGCAAATGATCTGTTTTCTCCACGTTTTTATATGACAAAGGAAGGGAATGTGAACAAAAGAACAAAAACCCACTTCCCTGATTTATTTTTGAACTTTTACTCATTTTCTGAAACAAAATACATTTCACATATATAGCAACTTCTCTGATTTTTTTAGCTGCTCACAGTAGGCCTGGCAGTCACCTCTGTTACCTGATAATCCTTGGCTTCTGAGACTTTCCCTTAATGATACTCCAATGAACTTTATTTCAAGAGCAGCCTATCTGTTTCACAGGACTGATCTCCTTCCAGGCTTCAGATGGGAAATGTCAGCCCTCCTGTCAACATCCCTAAGGTTTAAATTCCTGGGATACCAGAGATACTCAGAAAGAACAGTCCAAAGTCGGCTGTGGGCACACACCGCTCTCCCCAATGCCACTGGTAAGAGTCGAGGAGAGGTCTTCTCAACTGTTTTTTTAATAGAAAAATAGGCCAATAAAAAGATTCTGCAAACCTGGAACCACTGATCAGGGGAGATTCTTTGGAAGACATCATTTCTATATAGGGAGGCATTTGCTGAGACCATCCAGGGGGAGGGGGGCGGTTCTAGAGCTGAGGCAATGGGGGCCAGTATCTGGTTTTATAATCGGAGTTCCACCTCTCCTCATGGGCATATTGGGCCTTGTCTACTGACCTGGATATTCTTGGTGGACCAGTCAAGTAGTGATCTGAATGTCCTTGACCTGCTATTTGTGAAACTGAATGGCGGTTTCCTTGCTGAAAAGTTTAGTGGGCGTGTATAAAACAGAAAGAAGTAAGGTTGAGAATTCATTTGATAATTTTTTATTGATAACTTATCAACTTTGTAAAATACTTACAGAAACAGTCATTGGACTGTTCTTCAATCCAAAACCTTAAGGAAGAACTCTTTGTGGTTACACATGGGAGGGACTGACCGGGCATTCTGGGCCTCTTCATCAAAAGGACATCAAATTTACTCGTAGGACACAGTTACCTGAGTGGGGGTGTTTTGAGATGGACTAAGGTCCAAAGAACCATTTCCAAAGAAGCGCGTCCTTTAGCCTGGCCTATGGGGCAGCTAGCATACAAGCCTGACTTTCACATCAAATGATCCTCCCCATCATTAGGTTTGAACGTGTGAACTTGCCCTGTGATTTCACATGCCTGAGCACCCCACAGCTGACTCAGAAGAAATTCTCGAGGTTGTTTGCTGTGTCTGAAGAATTATCCCCACTCTAGCCAGCAAGCAGATGCTTTGATCTGATGACAGGACTTACTGTAATTGGTGGAGCGCTAAAATTAAGGCTGGCAGCCACCTACAGGGGCAGCACGATATGTCTTGCGGACCAAGTTGCTGCCCAGAGACACACTGACAGGCAGGAAGCAGGTGAAGCAGAACTTGAGCAAAGATGCCATCTCAGAATAGATATGAAAAATGGGCAAGATGAGCTTGTGAAGTATTCGGGGGGCAGGAGGATGGTGGCGATCTGAGGATGTGGTATTATGAGAAGGCTCAGAGAGGAGGGAATTGTTTTCCCAGGAGACCGAGATCTTAAGAGACCGCTGAAAAGACTGTGTATTTGTCACAGCGAGAATAATCAGGACGTTGGCATTTGGACTCCAGTGATGGGGATGAAAATGAGATTCTGTGAAAGATGCATCAGAGTCAACAGGCAGGGGCTTGGCTGCGGCAGGAGGGATGAAACCCAGTGGAGACAATTTGCTGCAGAAAGTGAGAAGGCCATAACTGTCTCAATCCGAGTGGACTCCCGCGGTGGGAGCGTGGGTTGCTCAGCAGAAAGCAGGGTGAGCTCTGGGCACCTGGCCAGGCTCCTGGGGAGAACAGTGGGGGCACAGTGTGAAGATCACTGCCCAGTGGGAGACAGTGACACCGGGGTGTGTATGGCCATTGATCCCTACACCAGCCTCAGTTTTTGTTGTATACCTTAACATGGCTCAGCGTGACCTCCTTATTCTATTCAGCTATTACGTGTGACCCAGAGGAACCACAGGTGAGGAGGCTTGTACTCAGCGCCATATTTCAGCACAGCTCTATTAACTAAAAATAGAGCATGAGACGTGGTTTACCCGAGGCCAGCCCATGTGTGAGTCCTGGATTCCTGTTTATCAACAGGCTGTGCCTTGGTGCATCGCAAACAATTCAGATCCAATTCTGATGGCATGCCAGCCAAAAAAAATGCCCATCTCGCATGGGACCATTGGTAAGTGTAGTACCCATCATTCTTCCAGCCCCCAGGCAAGGACACCGAAGAACTCCGAAAGCATCATATCACTGCCCACAGGAGGCTCTCAGAAGGCGGGGAGGGGAATTAGTTTGGTTCCCTCACTCTCTGCAGGGGTGAAGGCACAGGCTCAGTGCATCGCCCAGGATCAAACAAGAGTGACGGCTTGCCTCCCTCCCACCTATCACAAAACTGGGCTTTCTCAGCCCTGATTTTATTTTCTGTATGAATAATGTGCGTTGAAACCTGTACACCGAGACTGCCTGCTCAACCTAGGAGCTTCTAACAGGCACTAAATGGGAAGAGAACCTCTTGCAGGGGGACAGGAACATCACTTCTTAGCAGAAAATAAATCCTTAATGGGAAATGCAGCCTGAGGCCACTGGGGTCTGGGGAAGAAAGGGTCCCTGGGAGCTGCTAGGATTAGTACACACAGATACCTTTCTTCAAAAATGTTTAAAAGATCACACAGAGCTCTCAGAGCTGGCAGCCTTGAGAAGAGCCTGGGGTTCTGATTTTATGAGCTACCTTCAAGATCATTTGAGAGTCAATTAAAAAAAACCCTGCCATTGGACAGGGCACGTTCGTGGAGTAAGGGGAGAAAAGTGGAAAGCCTATCACCAGACAGACATGTGAAGGTGGAATGTGTGAGAGAAAAGATGGCCGAGTGCCAGTACTTAAAAGAACAAATGATGCCTCTTAGGCCACAGAAACCTAGGGCAGAGCTGATGGGTTACGGAAAGGCCAAGTTGCTAGTAACGGCTGTGGTCAAAATTGGGTTCAGTTTTGGAGTAACACAGTAACTAAATGCTGTGGTGGTTTTCCAGCATAAACTTTACCTGCATTCAAAGACCAGATCATTATCCCCAAACCTTGTTAGAAAAAAAGTGCTGCCTGATGAGAAAGGAAGATAACATTTCCATCATTCTAAATTTGTTTTCAAATATTGTTTAGGCTTCTCTGTTTAAACAGCTTCCTTTCAGCCTTCCTAGCTTCTGCCCTGCCTACACTTCTACACGAACAACAGATGCTGAGACCTGTCTAGGGGGACTACATGTCTGACTTATCTCAGAAGGCCTGTCAGTGACACTCAGGGGCAAAGCTGCTTGTTTGAGGTGACAGTAGCTCATTTTTTTTCCTAGGAAAATAGATCCATAGGTTAAAAAATAAAAAAAGAAGAAAGAAAACAGCATCGTCTAATACAGCTGGTATTTCCAGTCCTCATTTTCTCCCCGGGGAGAAAATCTCTTGTTGATTATTGCAAAAATATGCCAGAGATAACAGAAATCCTGCATGTATTTAGTTCCCAGAGAGAAACCTTGAAGCTGTTCCTAAGTTTTTGTGTGTTTTTGGTCCCTTTTGTTGCTGTTGTTTTTGTTTTAGTCTGTTTATGACAAACAGGGATTCTATCGCCTCGAAATGTCAAGAGTGAAAGAAAAGTGAAAGCTTGGATTTTTCCAAGAAAGTGAAAACTTCCAGTTTCCCACGCTTTGACTCGGCATATGACATAGCACAGATGTGGGCCATTCGCATTAACTTCTGATTTTACGCCTCTGTCCCCACCCCCACTGGGATAGATGCTCTTCTGCAGAAAGGCAGGGCTATAAGACCTCCAGGATGACTTGGTCCAAGCGTGTCACTCACATCTCAAGAAGGTAAGGATGCAGCAGCCTGGGTTTGTATCTCGATGACCCAGGACCACTTAGTCTTCCTGTATCTGGGTGTCTCCATCCAGAAAACAGGGGTAATATGAATACCCACCTCCTGTGGTTGTGTTGGGAGAGCTCATGGGTTAACAAGTACACTGATGTAGAGGTTGGAGACAGCTGTTATCACTGCCATCATTTTAAGTAAAGTAGTGTCTCACTTACCTTTCCCATTTATGGCATCTCTTCCTGGAGCTTTCTGGAGCTCTGAGCACCTTTCTGGGCTATGGCTCTTTTTATTTTCCTTGGGAGTGTGTGTTGTGCAGAATGTAAGTGCTGCTGTGGAAATAAAAGAGAACTTCAGAGCCTAAAAACAGCTGCTCGTTTAATACGTAGCATAAACTGTTTCAACAAATAATCACAGTTCCCCCATCCAGGCGAAACTTTGCTCTTCACTATCATGAATGAGGATTTCACAGACAAACCCCAGCTAAGTCAGAACGTGGATATTTCCATAAACACACTTGGCCCCACTTGTATGTAAAGATGGCTTCTGAGCGCTGCAAGAGCGTCTACGTAAACTTCTAGAGCAAGTGGACCACAACCACTGTGAGAGCATCTACGTCCTCCCACCTCAGGCTTCATGCAGGCATTGTGGGAACCACAGTTCATTCTTTCTTGGCCACGATACAGCTTTACATAGAGTGGATTATAACGGCCCAGGTCCTGAAAGTCAGCACAGTCAAGCCAGAGTGCTGGGGACCGGAGCATCCTTGGAGGCAGTTCTGGGAGTGTCTGGAAAGTAGAGGGCTTGCTCTGGCCTCTCAGGGCCCTGAATCAGCTTCTTGGGCTCTCCTTCTGTGCTTCTTGGTGCCCCACCCGATGGGGTGCCCAGGCTCTGCATCTGTTCTGATCTCATTTTCCATATAAACAGATTTCCTTTCTTGCCTGCCTTCTTCGGACTCTGCACTTGGCTAAGAATAACCTGATAAACTCAATCTAGTTGCCATGAACTGCCTGAGCACGTGTGTGTGTGTGTGTGTCTTTTTCTCTGTGTCCGTATGCATGTGGGTGTGTCCATGTATGCGTGTGTGTGTATGCATAGAAGCACAAGCGCAGGCTTGCAAAAGATGTTACTGGTTGAGCTTGCTAAACTCCCAGATTCAGTTTAAATTTTAGCAAACATTGGTGATGCACTAATGCCAAAAAACAGAGTCCTGGGAAGGAACACGGAGTCCAGATCAGTAGGGAAAGTTGTCCAAGAAAGTCGTTTCCTCTGTCTCTCAGGTCCTGCTATGATAGCCTGAATATTATGTTGGCTTTGAAAATAATATTAGAGATAAAATGATGCAAAGGCCAAATCCAAAGGTCCTGATGCTTCAGGACTAGTGATTTAAAATTTTTAATGTTTATTGTTGGAAGAGGACTTTAAGATGTCAGGGAGACACATAGTGGCAGAGTTTTGAAAGCTTTCCCTCTTGATTTGTATGTTAACATTACTGAAGAAGATTCTAGTGGCCACAGTGACTGAGCTGTCTTGCCCCTCAGACTCCCGGGGCATCTTGCTAGGGGGGTAGCTTGAAAAGATACCAGGTCTTCTGCCAGCTTCTCCATCTCTGGTTAAGAGCCGACCCACACCTAAACTGGAGGGTGTTGAGTCCTAGTTCTGCAACTCACCAGCCGAGCGACTGTGGATAGGTTACTGAACTTTTCTTAGTTTCCTAAATTTATAAGACAGGGACTGCTGCTGCTAAGTCGCTTCAGTCGTGTCCGACTCTGTGCGACCCCAGAGACGGCAGCCCACCAGGCTCCCCCATCCCTGGGATTCTCCAGGCAAGAATACTGGAGTGGGTTGCCATTTCCTTCTCCAATGCGTGAAAGAGAAAAGTGAAAGTGAAGTCGCTCAGTCGTGTCCAACTCTTAGCGACCCCATGGACTGCAGCCCACCAGGCTCCTCCGCCCATGGGGTTTTCCAGGCAAGAGTACTGGAGTGGGGTGCCATTGCCTTCTCAAGACAGGGACAATACTAGCTAATTCACAGTGTCACTGAGATGAGTTGACATAACACAGGTAAATGGCTGGATACATTGCAGGCTTACCTACAATGTTAATTTCACTTTCCTCTTGGCAGAAATGAGGCTTTGATTTAATCCAGATTCACTCCAGATCAGCACTGACAGAATATTATCAATGATGGCTGATTGACAAAGTTAATCCTTAACAAACTCCATTTAACATCCCTGGAAAGGATGGCAGAGAGGGCAGGATTCACAGGATCAGGGTAGATGTGAGCTTCCAGGCCATCAAGTTGTAACAAATTATGTCCAACACAAGTATGGTAATTTTGTGACAACTGTTACTCTGCAGGAAGTTGAGATGAGATGACCAAATATATAATTTTCATGTTTCAACTTTTCTGTACCACCTTATTATCTTTAAATAGAAAATAATGTACAAACAAAATGGTTAGGTACTCTTGTTTTGTTTCCTCTCTTTATGTGAGGTCTCTTCAAAATCTTTCAGTCTTCAAGCTGTCTACAAAGTGCTGCTTTCAAATATTAAGGGCCAAAGTTTCAATTGGCCTTCTTTCTCTCGCCTCCTGTTATTTACAGGTGCTGATTCTAAATGCAAAAGTTCCAATTTACTAGTATAATTACCCAATTTATATGCATAAAGGTGGGTGCCACTCACAAGAATTAATGCAGCCCAAAATACCTCAGGTAAGGCCAATTCAAATGTGATTCTCACTTAATGTATTTAGACTGGGTGGGGAACTCCACTGGCTAGATTATTTTAGTTTTGCCACATCTCCTACTGGGCTTCCCCAGTGGCTCAGAGGTAAAGAATCTGCCTGCCAATGCAGGAGACTCAGGTTCAATCCCTGGATCAAGAAGATCCCTTGGAGGAGGAAATTGCAACCCACTCCAGTATTCTTGCCTAGAGAATCCCATGGACAGAGGAGCCTGCCTCACTACAGTCCGTAGGGTTGCAAAGAGTCAGACATGACTGAGCAGCTTAGCACATCTAATTCTGCATCGGTGTCATAATGGGGTTCCATCCGAGTGCCCAGAGAGGAATCTAGATTGGATCTTGGTGGGGCGCTTCGGCGGGTTCTTCAGAAAGGTGATATAACGGAACTGGAATTTTTGCAAGATGAATCCATTCACCTGTGCAGGGCGACTGGCGGATCTTGAGAGCTGGAGACATAGGAGAAGACCATCACCAGTGAGGCCAGGTGGGCTGGGAACCACGACCTGGGGTGTGGGAAACACATCTGATGGGTGGAGGGCGGATAAAGAAGGTTGGTGCTGGCTTAGTATTCTTACCGACTGAGATGACTCAGAGTCTCAAGTTGCTCTAGAAAATAATAAATGTCTTTGACTGGAAGGGGAGGTGATTTGGGAATTCCTGCTGTGAAACAGATAGCTAGCTTGGTACGGACATGGTCTTTCATGGCAGAGATCTCATCTCCATTCCTATGATCTCTGTAGTATTTATACAGTGTTATGACCTGAGTGCATAGATGCTCAGTTAAAAGCTCTGATGGATAATTGACTGAGTGACCTGTGGGCATTTGAATAATACAGTCACAAGACAAAGCTGGTCCAGGATGGCTGTTCTACTCAAGTTTATACAACTGACAACTTTCACTGGATAAGATATCCAGTTAATAGAAGACATGCTAAAACAGCTTGTTCCAGAAATCTGGTAGGTTTTTACCTCTCTGGCTTCCTCAGTCTGCCATCTGTATGTGTTGCAGGCTTTCCCTCACCATGATGTGTGTGTGTGTGTATAAAATTCTTCATTTATACATACACACATAAATTTATTCTTTTTCAGAATCGTTTCCCTTATAGGTTATAATAAAATATTGTGTATACCTCCCTGTGCTATCCAGTAGGTCCTTGTTGCTTATCTATTTTATATATAGCAGTGTGTATCTGTTAACTCCCCAGTGGCTTCCAGGTGGTGCTGGTGGTGAAGCACCTGCCTTCCAATTCAGGAGATGCAAGTTCAGTCCCTGGGTCAGGAAGATCCCCTGGAGCAGGACACAGCAACTCACTCCAGTATTCTTGCCTGGAGAATCCCCAAGGACATAGGAGCCTGGAGGGCTGCAGTCCAGTGGGTCGCAAGGAGTCGGACATGACTGAAGCGACTTAGCATGCACGCACACATGTTAACCCCCAAATCCTAGCTTATCCCTCTGACCCCCTTTCCACTTTGGTAGCTATAAGTTTCTCGTCTCTGTTTGTGAGTCTGTTTCTGTTTTGTAAGTTCATTTGCATCATTTTTTAAAATTTCACATATAAGTGACGTCATATGATATTTGTCTCTGTCTGCCTTCAGTTAGTGAGATAATCTCTAGGTCCACCCATGTTGCTGCAAAAGGCATTATTTCATTCTTTTTCACAGCTGAGTCCCTGGGCTGCTTCAGAAGGGAACATGGTAAGAAGGTCAGAACATGCCCTTTCTGCTCTGGCAAGACAAAGATGTTCGCATGACTGGCGTTGCTGAAAGCAGGCTCCTCAACTGGCCTGTTTATCTTCACGGGTCACGTTTGAGGAATTCTTTCTATCCTAGTCTCTGATAGGGAAAGTGAATTCCAAACCCGAGGCCAATACTTTGAAAGGTTATGGGAAAAATAAATACTTTAGTGTCTGCAAATAATCCCTTCTTGCTACAAGAAAAATATATCTATTAATAAAAAAAAATGTTGGGCAAATATTTCTTCAAAGAAAGGCAATAAAAATGACAAGGTGCTTTACACGAAGGCCTCCAGCCCATGGTAAATGTCCTCAGTTGCTACAAATGCTGTGTTAACCCCAGAGTAAAGTGCTTGTCGGGCATGAGACCATCAGTCGTGGCTCTGGGATTCAGGGCTTGAGTGGAGGGGTTTCCAGAGAATCAAGCTAAACCAGAAGCGAGTTTTCTCAGTGCGTTTGCCTGATGCCTAACTCCTTTACTTCTGGAAGGTCCGAATGAAAGTGAATGGAATAAAACCGTTGGAGGATCCTAGTTGCACCTAGTAGGTAAATAAAACTCAGGGTTGTCAGTACCTCTGGCATCTTTTTAGGTTCCAACACCCAGAAAGCTTATTTAAAGATCTATAAGTGAGAAAATACGAGATGTTAAACATCTTCTCTCTCTCTCTCTCTTTTTTTTAATTTTTGTATTTGGACCATTTTTAGCCTTTATTGAATTTCTTACAATACTGCTTCTGTTTCATGTTTTGATTTTTGGGCCCCGAGACATGTGGGATCTTAATTCCCCAACCAGGGGTTGAACCTGTATGCCTTGCACTGGAAGAAAGTCTTAATCCTTGGACAGCCAGGGAAATCCCTTAAATATCTACTTTTCATTTTTAAAAAAAATTTTCCTTTTAGCCCCCACCCATCTCCTTCAGGTAGAGGAATATTTGAAACTGCTAAATATTTCAAAGACAGTATCAAGGGATTAATAGACTGGAATTTCAAAGTCCATAGGTCTAGAAGTATCTAGAAAGACTTAGGGTGGTTTGAGACAACTGGGTTAGCACTTCTTAAAATAATACAGTTAGGAATCCAGTAAATGCCTTCAGGAGATTGTGAATGATAAAGACAAATTTCACCTGTGAACCTAAGAATTTAAAATACATATTTATTTTCTAATATAATATGTTTGGGCTTCCCTCATAGCTCAGTTAGTAAAGAATCTGCGTGCAATGCAGGAGACCTGGGTTTGATTCCTGGGTCGGGAAGATCCCCTGAAGAAGGAAATGACAACCCACTCCAGTATTCTTGCCTGGAAAATCCCATAGACAGGGGAGCCTGGCAGGCTACAGTCCATGGGGTCTCGAGAGTCGGACACGACTTAGCGACTAAACCACCAAACCATAATATGTTTATGGTAAAAATGGGAAATACAGAAAAATATAAAGAGCCTTTCAATAGAACTATTCATAATCCTACCACCTTTAAATACTTTGGAAGTCTGGCAGGGAAATACACAGCTATACACACAAAGGAACAATACATACTTACATACATACTCACTACAGGGAACAATATTGGCCGTGGGATCAGTGGAGACATCCCTTCCCAGGTTTTATCCCTAGAATGAATCTGAATGCCATGAGAAGTATCTATTATGTTAAGGCCCTTTCCCTGCTACAGTGTGGGCTCAGTCAAATGCTGGGCTCTGAAAATGGATATGGAGGTTACTCTGGCCATCTCTCCTTGCAAAGAATGTACGTCCAGAGTCCATCAGCTTCCAGTTCAAACCACAGAGAGACTGACTTGCTAAGGCAAAGCCATGCTGCCTACACAGTGTAGATGCATCCCGTGAGTGATCCAAAGTTGAACAGAATTATCAAACACCCACACATTCTTTATACAGATGTGTCAACTACTTCACCCCCAAACACATCCTTTCCCTTGTCCATGTGTTGCCAATAAACCTGGATTCTGCACTGGCTGCCATTTCAGAGCTGCTGTTTGAGAGCAACCTGGGGAACCCACAGTGGCTGGACAGGGACTCCCTGAAGCCCTGAAAATGATGCAATAATTGAAAACAGGGAGGCTATGTGTCTTTGTGACCCAGAGGAAAGCAGATGTTTGCACAAACTGACCAATGACCCTGGGTCACTGCCCTCCTTTAAACTTTAAGCTAACCTAAGGTAAGATAACCATGTTTTTAACTTTGAAAATCCAAGGAAAACCGACTCCTCTTTGTTGTAAGGATACATTACAGGCACCAACTTTATAAGTAAGCATATTACTTAAATTGGTACTTAGGTACTGACTCAATTAAATTCACAGGTGGTAAAATCTGAATGTGCTGTAGACAGAGCAATTTATCTATAGAGGCTCACGTTTTGCCGAAAATAGAATACAGCATCTTCTACAGATGCTCTTCCCACGTTAGTTCTTATTTTTTTCTAAAGATTAATTGCTTCATGTAGTAGACATTCGTTATCCTTCTCCCTCATACAGAGAGGAAGGACGTTTGAGGGGGGAGCAGTTCACTTAGCTCTCCAGAGGCGGCTGGTGAGCTGAAGGGGAGAGGCAGCTGTCTGCACAAAGTTGACATCTCCCGCCAGTATCTCAATGGCCACCATTGTTCTCTCTGCCCATGAGGAGCTCATTGTGGATGGATGGGCCTTCCTCCAGGGTCCATAATGAACTCTGGGCAGGTGGAGGTAACAATCAGCCTCGGATGAAACCCATTGCTGCCAAGCTCACAGAGGCTTGAGTCTGCCAACTGGTATGATACCCATGATAAATTAAAACTGTCCATAGAATGGCCCACCCCTGGCCAAAGGAAACTGGCCCTACATCAGCAGCTCCTGGCACAGATGACTCTGAAAGGCTGACCTGGGATCCAAACTTGGACTGCAAAAATGCTCATCATCCTTGACCTAGTCAGTCTTCTATTAGGCCTTATTCTAAGAAAATGATCTATTTATCCAGCTATCTACACACAAACACACATGCAATTGTCCATTGAAGTAACCCTTTATAATAACTAAAAACTAGAAACTCTAAGTGGCATACAAAGAAGTAATATTAATTTGGCGTACACACCCACACCCACACACAAAGCCTTTAAAAAAATATGCCATTCCAGGTAATCTTCCTGTAGAACATCAGGCAGAATCTTTTTACTCATCGTCATTGAATCAAGGAGTTTTTGTGAACCTTGAGGGATCTTCTCTCTGACTTTCTGTCTTTCAGTAAGTGAACGACAAAGTCACCCAGGACAGACCAGGCTTACACTTTCTTTTTAAAGGACCCAATAATTATACCAAGTGTTGGCAAGTGTGGGAGGAAATGTGTTCTCTATACATTGCTGCCTGTAAGTTGATACTTTCATCATTGTCTGCAAAAAATTTTAAGAATAGCTTAAATATCTATAGTAAGGAAATAAACTCTTTAGATCCAAATCATGGGATACTTTGCAAAAGGTGGCTCAGTATATACTGACATGGAAAGATAAGCAAAATGAATATTTTTGAAATGAAAAAATAGAATAACATGTGTAGTAAGATAATATCTATCATGTGTGAATAGAATACTCCCTACAAGAATATGTACTGGGTATGTGCATGTGTGTGCATGTAAGAAAAAGATCTGGAAAAGGACAGAGAAGATTACCTATTGCATAACATATATTTTGAAACAGAAATCAGGTCTGGGGAAGAGCATGGTCTGGGGGAAGCTCAGCTTTATTTGCAATGTTTGTAATTTGTATGCTGCTACTGCTAAGTCGCTTCAGTCGTGTTCGACTCTGTGCGACCCCATAGACAGCCTCCTACCAGGCTCCTCTGTCCCTGGGATTCTCTAGGCAAGAACACTGGAGTGCGTTGCCATTTCCTTCTCCAATGCATGAAAGTGAAAAGTGAAAGTGAGTTGCTCAGTCATGTCCGAGCGACCTCATGGACTGCAGCCCACCAGGCTCCTCTGTCCATGGGATTTTCCAGGCAAGAGTACTGGAGTGGGGTGCCACTGCCTTCTCCGATAATTTGTATAACTAGTGTTTATTACTTATATATTTTATTCATGTATTTATTACTTTACTCTTGATATTACACTATGCTTCATTGTAGGATTTACATATTATATATTTATTTATTATTTATTTTAAATATTTATTTACGTATAATTGATTGATGATTGCTTTACAATATTGGTTTGATTTCTGTCATACGTTAAAATTAATTAACCACAGATGGACACATATCCCCTCCTTCTGAAATCTCTTTCCCACTTCCCGCCCATTCTTACCCCTTATTTTAAAAAAAGTAGAAAATCTCCTTAGAGCAAGATAGTTGGTGGTCATGCGTGCATGCATGCTAAGTCACTTGAGTCGTATATGACTCTTTGCTACCCTATGGACTAACCAGTGTAGCCTGCTAGGCTTCTCTCTCTGTGGGGATTCTTTAGGCAAGAATACTGGGGTGGGTTGCCGTACTCTGTTCCAGGGGATCTTCCTGACCCAGGGATTGAAACTGCATCTCTAAAGTTTCCTGCACTGGCAGATGGATTCTTTACCACTAGCATCACCTGGGAAGCCCCTGTGTTGTCTTAGAGATCGCCAAATGTGGTATGCCATTTAAGCATCTCATATGAGCATCTCGGAGCACAGATCTTCTTCCTTCTGGTAAGTTGAGATCTTCCCCTTTTTTGATTGAGCTGATGCTTATTTTTCTGGGTTTCCCTTCCTGTTGGGCATTTTGAAAATTCAGAGAATGCAGTCAGCGCTTTCTGCCTGTTGCAAGGCCTCCAACTGGCCTGCCTTCAACCAAGCCCGCTTCCCCTTCCCCCTGGAGGGGGACAGGTCTCAGTTCCACTCTCAGGGCTGCTGGACAGCTGCTCTTCTCACTGATTGTGCTTGCTGGAACACGAGCACAGACACCTGTGTGGTCTTAGCCTCGGGACTCCTGGACCAGGTCTGTCCACGTCTTGTCAACGGCACACAGGAAATGTCCCTGTTGGTTGAGAGGAAAACGTTAAGATTTATTTTTCTTTTTGAAGGTGATTGACCCCAGGAAAGAGTGCTCATTTGGAACAATGAGCTGTCAGACTGTGCTGTGGACGATTAGTTCTCTGCGGCTCATCACATATCAATATATATGTGCAAATTCAGAGATTCAACAACTCAAGCCAAACAGTTATCTACACACAGTAGGGGAAAATGTCCACAGAAGATTATGTGAACTGTAGATTCAAGTTCTTCTTAACACATGAAAACAGCTGTCTTACTTTCTTCACAAGTCAGCAGCCTGTAGAATTCTATTACCTGAGTCAAATTTAACACAATTTTCTTTTTTTTAAGTGATGAGCTTTATGAAGAGAGACAAATAGAAAATGCCATCTTTGGTTGGTGGTACGAAGTCAAGGGCAGCAGATTGAATCTATGGGAAATAGTTCAACCATTCACAGAGAAGGTGGGGTGACCCAGTCTTTAATTTCATTCCTTGGACCTATTAGATTCCTCATATCAAATAATGATATTGGTCTCACCCCATCCTTGCCAACTGAACCCCAGCGTGATGTTAAAGTGAAAGCCAGCACTGACAAGTTCTAGAAGCTTTCCCTTCTTCAATAGTTTCTGAATATTTTTTAAAATGTCTTTCATAGGCGGTTTCCATCCACACAAATTGATGAAAAGCATATGCTGAACAGAACACAGCATCAGAGAATGCAGATCTTGTGAATAAAGCATCAATCATTTGGTCCTCTTGCCTCTGAACTTCTGGATGGACTTCTAGCCCATCGGCTCATCTACCAGCCTCTTGAGTCCCCACAGGAGCTCTACCCACTGAGTGAGTGGCTGGGTGTAGTGAGAGCAGGGCCACCTGCAGCCTGGGATCTGCCATCATTCCATCTCTTTCAGGTCCCAACAGAGGGATTCCTAAATGGAACTGGCACCTTCTCTCTCATGCCTGCTGGCTCTGCTGATAAAGAAACCTGCCTGCAATGCAGGAGACTTGGGTTCAATCCTTGGGTTGGGAAGGTCCCGTGGAGAAGGAAACAGCTATCCACTCCAGTATTTTGGACTGGAGAATTCCACGGACTGTAAAGTCCATGGAGTCACAAAGAGTCGGACACGACTGAGCAACTTTCACTTTCACTCTCATGCCTTCCTCCATCCCAAGGGAGTCTTGAGAAGACACATACCCACCTCTTCCCAAGTCAGGGTCATCTGAACACTGAAGGCCTCCTTCTGCCTGTGAGTTTTTCAGGGTTGTAGAGTTACTTACAAGTAAATTCCTCCCCCTATCAGTTGGAAATATCCTGCTGTCAGCCAATTGTAGATCTGATGTGGGAGGAACAGTCTGTTAGGTCCAAGCTCTGGACCTTGGCTGTGTGTGGGGTGTCCTGTTCACAGAGCAGGCCTACAGAAGGGGTCTGTGGCTTCTCCTCCCCTCTTCCAGCTGGGCCACTGCTCCTGCCACACCTCCACTGTCTGAGCTGCTGCAATGGCCTGTGTCTAGGTCTCTAGGATTCTCCTGTCTTGTTATGTTTCCCATGTCTTTCCTCCACTCCTTTGTGCCGCCTACTGAATAATATTAAAACTATATGTAAATATCCAGTTCATTTTATCCCCCACCCTTGCCACATCCACATTTCTGCTCTCTATGTCTGCATCTCTATTCCTGCCCTGCAAATAGGTTCACCTGCTCATTTTCCTAGATTCTACCTATATATGTCAATATATGATATTTGTTTTTCTCTTTCTGACATTTCATTCTGTATGACAGTCTCTCGGTCCATCCATGTCTCAACAAATGACCCGATTCCATTCTTTTTAATACCCGAGTAATACATATAGGTGATTCACTTCACTGTACAGCAGAAATCAACACAATATTGTAAAGTAACTATACTTTAATGAAAAAGCATTATACTTGATTTTACTATACAGAAGCCCTTGAGTATGACATGACTTGCCATTTATTGTGGGCTGAACTGTTTGCCACAGTGAGATTCAAATCCTATTTTTGATACCTGTGAATGTGACTCTTTTTGGAAACAGGGTCTTTGCAGATAAAGTTAGTTCAAATGAAGCCACTGACAAAAGTCCGTCTAGTCGAAGTTATGTTTTTTCTAGTATTCATGTATGGATGTGAGAGGTGGACCATAAAGAAAGCTGAGTGCTGAAGAACTGATGCTTTTGAACTGTGATGTTGGAGAAGACTCTTGAGAGTCTCTTGGACTGCAAGGAGATCCAACGAGTCCATTCTAAAGGAGGTCAGTCCTGAATATTCATTGGAAGGACTGATGCTGAAGCTGAAGCTCCAATACTTTGGCCACCTGATGCAAAGATCTGACTCATTGGAAAAGACCCTGATGCTGGGAAAGACTGAAGGCAGGAGGAGAAGGGGAATGACAGAGGATGAAACGGTTGGATGGCATCACTGATTCGATGGATGTGAGTTTGATTAAGCTCTGGGAGTTGGTGATGGACAGAGAAGCCTGGCGTGCTGCAGTCCATGGGGTTACAAAGAGTCAGACACGACTGAGTGACTGAACTGAACTGAACTGAGGTCATCCTGGATAGTAGGGTAGGTCACTATCGAACATGACTTGTATGAAGATGGAAAAAAAGACAGGGACATTCATGCAGACAGATGAAAGCCATGTGACTACAGAAACGTGATACAACCACAAGGCAAGGGAAGCTGGCAGAGCTAAGAGAGGAGCATGGAACAGACTCTTCCTCCGAGCCTCCAGAAGAGCCAGTCCTGCCAGCACCTTGATTTGGACTTCTGATTCCCAGAACCACGAAACAATACATTCCTGTTGTTTTACATCACCCAGTTTGTAGTGGTTTCTACAAGCAGCCCTGGGAAACTAATGCATCACCTCACCTCCCTCCCTATCAATGAAATGAAAGGGGAATTAGCGGGTATGCGTGTCATAAGACCAGGAGCCCCAGAGGAAAGACTTCCTCAGAGGAAGCCCATCCCTGGTCAGGTTACCTAGGAGTGGACTCATTGACACCCCAGCTGGAGGAAATCCTCACAATACATAAACTGCTCATGGCTCTACCGTGGGCACCAGACCAAGCCCATGGTCAAGCACGGCTTTAATCTTGAAGGTCAGACTCTAGCTGCAAGGGAACTATAGGAGATGTGAATCCATTTCCGTTAGTTTCTTTTTTTTACTCTCTTTATCCATAGATACTTTCTCTGACTTCAGTTCAAGGACATGCTGTGAAGTTTAGATCTTTTCCCCCCATCACCTTTGTAGTGCAAGTGGCACTGAGGATGTAACAGAGAAGAACAAATCTGAGAGAAGAACAGACTTCCATATCGAAAGTATTCCTTTAGTGCTAAGGCTGTGCTCTGTTGTCTGAGCTTAGCCATGCTGGCTCTGTACCTTTTGTAAAAGAATGTTGCCTACACCCTGAAATACATAGTAGAGCCCATTCTCAAGGCTCTGCCCTTTAAAGGTATAACATTTTCCCATTCGCATAGACATAAAAAGTTGCAGAACAGAGAATAGCAATTGTCTTGTTGCAGGTTTACAGAAGCATTGTGACCAGACGTACTTGGACAGCTGTAAGAACAAAGGATTCCAGCATCAAGAAGTTTGCAATAACCAGCTACAAGCCCTCCCTTTTAGTAAAAAAGAAGTCTGAATTCTAACTCTGGTAAGATTGTTCTCTGGGACACTAGTCCACCATCTTCTCTGTCTGCTGACTTTCCAAATAGCAGTACTATTCCTTTCCTCAACACCCTATCTTTTGATTTATCAGTCTGCCATGAGATAAGCAGTATGAGCTTGAACTTGGTAGCAAGGAGGCATCTATAGACTTACATAGATGGAAAGAGCTAATATACAATTGAATGAATGAATAAGTGAAGAGAAGTCTTTCAGACCCTACATTACCATGCTGAAGCTTCTCAACCAGGTTTCTTTTGCAGGGTGAAAGAGCAGGAGAGGAGATACTCGGGTGGGTGGTGCTTCCCTAGAGAGCAGGCACGCCCTCTGGTATCTGAGAGGAACAGCATTGCTCCCTCACTCAGCAAGAACAGCTGGTCCATCTTCCCCTCCTTGGTTAGGCAGAAATCATGAAGGGTTTGTCTTTATTAAATTATGGATATTTTTCAGATTTGTGTGTGTTTTTTTTTTAAACTCAATGCTATATCCATGGGATTTGTGAGACTAATTGGAAACAAAATTTCTGATATTTAATCCAGTCAGCCTTTCCCCACATGCTTGCTTCTTCAGAGGGACTAGAGCTTTCTCCAGCTTGTGGACAGTGCAAACTCTTCAACTTCACTTTAAAATCAGAACTAAATATGGGGTTCCAATTGGATCTGTCAGCCCCAGACACAACTGAGTACACTGCCTTTGCATCCACCTTCTGAAGACTGTTCCTTAGCTATTTCTGAACATTGTGGAAACAACTGCCAGCATGTATACACGCAGGCACGTATGCCACATGCACAGACACACGCAGAGGTGTGCAAGCCACCATGCTGGTTTTCTATAAGGAAATCATTTACTCCCCTTCATGGAATGAGGCTTAATCCAGAAGTGCACAAGCTGAACCCTCTTTCAGCGCCAGGCAAGGCTGCACAACTGAGCAACCCAAGTATTTACTGTTGTATTTGTTGCTGATTTAGAAAACAAACAAATGTGTATTGACGTAAGCGATCTAAAAATTCAATTCAGGCATACTGACTTTTTCACACTTAGGCATCAGAGAGTAGCTGAGAAATGAGAGACTCAACCAATGATGGATGTGTGCCAGCTCCTGGTTGTAAAGCACATTTGAAGGCTTCTTGTCTTAAGCTTCTATCACAGTATTTAACACTAAATGAAAGCACTCTGGTGGGTGCTTTGATGTCTTAAAGGGAGCAAATGAGCACAAATGCTTGTGTGTGTGTGTGTGTGTGTGTGTGTGTTTTCCCCCTTCTTCAACCCCTTTACTCTATCAGGATATACACAGAGGGATCTCTACAAGAAATCCATCCTCTCTACCTCTGTGCTTCATCAGACCCCCTCAGAGACGAGTGAACTACTACTTCCACTGACCCTAAAGCATGGCCCATAATTCAGGGTAAATTGGAAATGGTGAGAAATCTGCGAAGCCACTGTTTGGTGCAGATTTCCCAAATACAGATGATGTTCCTTATCAAAAAAAATTTTTTTTGTGTGGACCATTTTTAAAGTCTTTATTGAATTTGTTACAATATTGCTTCTGTTTTAGGTTTTTTGGTTTGCTGGCTGTTGAGGCATGTGAGATTTTAGTTCCTCAACCAGGAATCCATCCCACAGCCCCTGCCTTGGAAGGCAAAATCTTAACCACTGGACTGCTAGGGAAGTCTTGATGCTCCTTTTCTGATAGACGAATTACCTGGGGAATTCCTAACCTTTGGGTAACTACCATACTTTGTCCCTGGGGATCTGCAGTCCTTGTCGTCTAAAGCATCTATTTTAGACCCATGAGCTAGGGTGTCAGGAAAATTAAAATTATTGTTATCTCTTGAGGTAGTTTATAAAAGGGTGTGAGTTTCTGTTGCGTTCATTGTCATCATCCCGTCCCGGGTCCACATCCAGGTAGCCAAGGGCTGTCATCTTTCAGTGCAGGAAGACCTTTGTTGTCGTCGTCTTGTTGCTCAGTCGCGTTCGACTGTTTGTGATCCCACGGACTCAAGCCTGCCAGGCTCCTCCATCCACGTGACTCTCCAGGCAAGAATGCTGGAGTGGTTTGCCATTTCCTTCTCCAGGGGAATCTTCCTGACCTAGGAGTCGAACCCACGTCTCCTGTGTCTCCTGCATGGCAGGCAGATTCTTTACCACTGAGCCACCAGGAGCTGACATTCTGTAAAATGGGGTATCATTTGACACAAGTGTTTCTTTACACGTACAAGAGAAAGCATGGTCCTCAGATTATAAGCAATTCTCATTTTGTGCACTGAGCACATGGAGTAATTACAGGTTCTGAAGAGACAGGGATTGTGGGGTGACGCTGTCTCAGGCTGGGCTTTCTTTTTGTGCAAGTGTTTTAATTACGTCTTTGATGGTTTCGAATTCACAAGAAACTGGAAAGGCAGTACGCTGATACTCTTCTCGGGGGTGTATTGGCTGACTGTATTTGTTTTGTTAAGTGATACAAGGAAATGGTGAAAGCGCTAAAATTCTTGAAGGAGATGCTTATCTCCCTCTGAAACTGGCAGATTTCTAACCTCAGGATGAACCCTGATGGGTAGCATTTTAGGTGGTTTATGGAGAGGGGCACAGTACCCTTTTTCAGTTTTCAGGGTCTAAAAGATGGATTTCTCACTTTGGTCTTCTCACAAATATCGATGGCAGTCATCTTGCGTGGCTTCAGTAAGTCTGAGCTATAAAATATAACAAGGAGGTTTGTATTGTTGGCATTTTCATAATGAGAAATAGTTGAAAAGCATTATCTTTTACCCAGACTTGAACTTTTAGAAAGAAGCTNTGTGTGTGTGTGTGTGTGTGTGTGTGTGTTTTCCCCCTTCTTCAACCCCTTTACTCTATCAGGATATACACAGAGGGATCTCTACAAGAAATCCATCCTCTCTACCTCTGTGCTTCATCAGACCCCCTCAGAGACGAGTGAACTACTACTTCCACTGACCCTAAAGCATGGCCCATAATTCAGGGTAAATTGGAAATGGTGAGAAATCTGCGAAGCCACTGTTTGGTGCAGATTTCCCAAATACAGATGATGTTCCTTATCAAAAAAAATTTTTTTTGTGTGGACCATTTTTAAAGTCTTTATTGAATTTGTTACAATATTGCTTCTGTTTTAGGTTTTTTGGTTTGCTGGCTGTTGAGGCATGTGAGATTTTAGTTCCTCAACCAGGAATCCATCCCACAGCCCCTGCCTTGGAAGGCAAAATCTTAACCACTGGACTGCTAGGGAAGTCTTGATGCTCCTTTTCTGATAGACGAATTACCTGGGGAATTCCTAACCTTTGGGTAACTACCATACTTTGTCCCTGGGGATCTGCAGTCCTTGTCGTCTAAAGCATCTATTTTAGACCCATGAGCTAGGGTGTCAGGAAAATTAAAATTATTGTTATCTCTTGAGGTAGTTTATAAAAGGGTGTGAGTTTCTGTTGCGTTCATTGTCATCATCCCGTCCCGGGTCCACATCCAGGTAGCCAAGGGCTGTCATCTTTCAGTGCAGGAAGACCTTTGTTGTCGTCGTCTTGTTGCTCAGTCGCGTTCGACTGTTTGTGATCCCACGGACTCAAGCCTGCCAGGCTCCTCCATCCACGTGACTCTCCAGGCAAGAATGCTGGAGTGGTTTGCCATTTCCTTCTCCAGGGGAATCTTCCTGACCTAGGAGTCGAACCCACGTCTCCTGTGTCTCCTGCATGGCAGGCAGATTCTTTACCACTGAGCCACCAGGAGCTGACATTCTGTAAAATGGGGTATCATTTGACACAAGTGTTTCTTTACACGTACAAGAGAAAGCATGGTCCTCAGATTATAAGCAATTCTCATTTTGTGCACTGAGCACATGGAGTAATTACAGGTTCTGAAGAGACAGGGATTGTGGGGTGACGCTGTCTCAGGCTGGGCTTTCTTTTTGTGCAAGTGTTTTAATTACGTCTTTGATGGTTTCGAATTCACAAGAAACTGGAAAGGCAGTACGCTGATACTCTTCTCGGGGGTGTATTGGCTGACTGTATTTGTTTTGTTAAGTGATACAAGGAAATGGTGAAAGCGCTAAAATTCTTGAAGGAGATGCTTATCTCCCTCTGAAACTGGCAGATTTCTAACCTCAGGATGAACCCTGATGGGTAGCATTTTAGGTGGTTTATGGAGAGGGGCACAGTACCCTTTTTCAGTTTTCAGGGTCTAAAAGATGGATTTCTCACTTTGGTCTTCTCACAAATATCGATGGCAGTCATCTTGCGTGGCTTCAGTAAGTCTGAGCTATAAAATATAACAAGGAGGTTTGTATTGTTGGCATTTTCATAATGAGAAATAGTTGAAAAGCATTATCTTTTACCCAGACTTGAACTTTTAGAAAGAAGCTTAGAAGAAGTTTTTAGAAAGTTTAGAAGGATATCATATTCCTTTAAAGGTTATAAACATGTTCCTTATTTTTGAGCCATATGGATTGCATGATTAAACGAACTGAGAAAACATATAACATTGCCTACAAAATTATTTTTATTGTATTTGATGCATTAAAAAAGAAAGGATATTTTTAAAGGGAGGCTGGTGATGACTTCCTTCTGGAGTCTTCCGTTAGTGTGTTTATCAAATGCCAACCAGCCAAGGCAATCTATGAATCAGTCATGTTGGTGGGAAAAAGTGAATCAAACCAATTACTTAGCCTTATATAACTAAAAGGGTTGGTTAAATGCCTAATTTTTTTGCTGGCCAATAGGTTAGTATGATGTCTTGTAGTTATCATCTAAATTAGTTTTGCTGGCAGAGTAGACAAAAGATTGAAAAGACTATCTGATTAGCTCCTTTGCTTTTTTGATGTTTAGTATTAGTATATTTTACTTGCTCTTCTCTTTGTTGTAAACAATGTGATTCTCCCAAACTTCAGAGGGACGGGCTACCTCCTGACACTCTCCCATAGTCTCATCCATGACAAGAGAACAGAAGAAAAAGTGAAATTATTCCTTTCTGTAAAGACAGATTCATGGAATCTCTTTTTTCCTTGCAGTTGAATCATCTAACACCTGCTAGACTTTCTCGCTGGAGATTTGGTATTAGTTTATAAAAAGTGAAATTCAAGGGTGTATAGGAATACTGTTCTGTTCAATTCTTAGCCCTGTGACATGGGGCCCAGTTTGGTGACAGTGTCCTGAGGGTGCTGATATCACTCTGCTGGGTGTCTGGTTGCATGATGACGGGGAGTCCTCCTGGGGAAGGTCTCAGCCTGAGTATGTATTGAGGTACGTGGAAGAACATGATTAAGGGCCCTGTAACAACTGTCTCTCTAATAGCTTTCACCCAAACCCCCAAGGACTCAGACAGCAGCCCGAGGAAGAGGAAGTAGTGACAAAGACCTCAGTGTCACAGACAAGCGCTGTTTCCCTGAGAGCCCCGTGTCACATGTGAGGAGCCACGGCATCCTGGCTGGCATGAGAGCACAGCGCCAGTGTGGACGGAGGGAATGCTCTCCCTTCCAGCTTGCTGCTGGGACGTGACACAGCTCCAGCAAGGGTCTTTGCCCCAGTAGCCACACAGGTATTTCTGGGTTGGTGCATTTCCATAAGCATTGCAGGCTCTGGTGCCACCTCGGAAGTACCATGGTGGCCCTGGACACTTAAAGTGCTAGTGGAAGGATCAGGCTGCTGGCATCACTGTGACAAGTTGAGGTTCAGTAGCAACTGGAGGCATCTCAGCAAGAAGCCAGATCAAAGGGCCATGGCAGGTGCCACTGAGTACCTGAGAGGCCTCAGGCACAAAGGCATAACCTCCAGGATCCCCTGGGATGAAACATGAGGATTAGAGGGGCAGGGCATTCTGCCCGTGTGTGGCCAGAGGTGAGTGAGACAGAAAAGTACCATTTTGTCACGATGCGAAGGACTTTCCTGCTGTTCTTAGGCTGGAGTGGTCTCACCAAACACCAGCCATGATTCAACAGCTCAGATAAGTTGCTCGGAAAGGCTGTGGATTTTTCATATCCCAACCTCTGGGCGAGAACTTCTTGAAAATTGGAAGAGAAATGCTTTTAGTGCAGAGTTGCTGTCAAAACTGTGTTATCTTGTCAACCAGGGTGTCAATTAAACCGGGCTTGAAGAAGCATGTCTGAAGCTCCACATCAAGTATGGGCTCTCGGAGTTTCAGGCGGCAATCCTCCACATAGAGTGCACGTAGCGTTTCTGTCATAATGTGAGAATGGGAATCATATGCTCTGCCTTCCTGAGAGGGAGAAAAATATTCTCTAATGTTTTCCAGAAATGACACTGTTTCTCATTATCTGGTGGGTTTTGTGTCTGTCATTCAGCTCGGAACGTTGGATTTGCATCACAGTGGTTGCTTCCAGGGGCTGTGCCGGGGTACAAGCGTTTTCCTCGTCTACAAGTTAGTCAAGTATATATCCATTTCTCTTGAGAAAACAAGACTGAATTCCTCTTCCCTGTCTCTCCCCCTTACCCTCCACCACCTCATTTATGCTACGACAAGTATGTTAGCTCTATCTTGAAAACATATCCCCAGACATACAAAATTGACATCGAAATAATGGACACGGCTAAGGCACCACGAGAATTTTCTTTGCCATAATTTACTGTTTAGACACAGTTCTTGAAGGGATTTTCACAAAATATAATTCTGTATGTTTCAAGGCAGAAGGGGGCCATATGGTCTATACAAACCCATCCACCTGTCTGTCTAATGTTTATACCATGGAACTTTCGTCATCCTTGTCCAGCTCTTCTTCGAATACACTCACAGTGCATGTTGCATTATTGCCTTAGGTGGACAGCTCTGCACAATAATTATTCTCTGTGTAAAGATGGTGGGTACCTTTTTTAATTCTTCCTAAGAGCTGAAGGGAAAAAGGCTGACCACGCCAAACCAGAATCGTATACTAGCAGGTGGGCATTTAATTGGGAAATGAAAGCAACCTAACACTAATTTGCAGGCGTGTTCAGATTTCATGAGTAATTGCCATGGAGAAGGTAACTTGGGGGCGGGCTCAGTGGAGCTGAACAACAGACACGTCTAAATATGGCTGTGGCATTTGTGACATACGCTCTTCGCCTAGAGGTGTGAGCAAAAGAGAAGGGTTGTTCCCGGAGGTAAACTTTGAATCAGGAGATAAAGGATATCTTTCAAAGGGAAGTACAAGCAAAGGGGGCTGCAGGTCATTGCTGGAGACAGACGTCCTCTCTGAGGGGCTGGGTGCTGTATCGCAGTGCTGGATTGACAGAGGTGCTGTTGCCTGAGGCTAAATCTCTCCCACCAAAGCCACGAGAAAGCCTGCACCTGCAATCTTGAGGGGAGAGTCTGCATTTTACCATCAAATAGCCTATGCAAGACCTATGAACATGGCTTCACCTAACACTTGCTTAACAAACAGGTTTGGTGGAAATATGGAAGTTGCGGAGGCTTGCCTGATAGCTCAGTTGGTAAAGAATCCACCTGCAACGCAGAAGATCCTGGTTTAATTCCTGAGTTGGGAAGATCCACTGGAGAAGGGAAAGGCTCCCCACTCCAGTATTCAGTCCTGGAAAATTCCATGGACTCTATAGTCCGTGGGGTCACAAAGAGTCGGACACGACTGAGCAACTTTCACTTTCACTTTCATGGAAGTTGTGGGCTTTCAAGGTCGTCTTGAAGGCAGTGTCCAGATGGAAACTTTTGAGGGACCTGGTGTTCTAACCAGCACTGGATGCCTTGATGAATGGTAAACAATGTATTCACTTTTGAATTTGTTTCCCACTACATCTCTATCCTCTTTGCTATCGACCTTTCACCCATTTGTGTTTCTTTTAAATTGAAGTATAGTTGATTTACAGTATCATGTTAGTTTCAAGGTGTACACCAGAGCGATTCAGTCATATATATATATATATTTATTCATATACATTCAGCCATATATATTTATATAAGAATATATATATATTCTTTTTCAGATTCTTTTCCCTTATAGTTTATTATTAAATTTGAGTATAATTCTTTGTGCTATATCGTTCAGTTCAGTTCAGTCGCTCAGTCGTGTCTGACTCTTTGTGACCCCGTGAATTGCACCACGCCAGGCCTCCCTGTCCATCACCAACTCCCGGAGTTTACTCAGACTCAGGTCCATCAAGTCGGTGATGCCATCCAGCCATCTCATCCTCTCTCGTCCCCTTCTCCTCTGCCCCCAATCCCTCCCAGCATCAGAGCCTTTTCCAATGAGTCAACTCTTTGCATGAGGTGGCCAAAGTATTGGAGTTTTAGCTTTAGCATCAGTCCTTCCAAAGAACACCCAGGACTGATCTCCTTTAGAATGGACTGGTTGGATCTCCCTGCTGTCCAAGGGACTCTCAAGAGTTCAAAAGCATCAATTCTTCGGCGCTCAGCTCTCTTCACAGTGCTATACAGTAGGTACTTGATATTTATTTTATATTTCGTAGTGTGTGTGTTAATCCCAATTTATACCCCACTCCACCTTTCTCCTTTGCTAACCATGAGTTTGCTTTCTATGTCTGTGTGTTTATTTCTGATTTATAAATAAGCTCGTCTGTATCTTTTTTTCCAGATTCCACATATAAGCAATATCATATGTTATTTGTCTTTCTCAGTCAGGCTCCTCTGTCCATGGGATTCTCCAGGCAAGAATACTGGAGTGGATTGCCATTTCCTTCTCCAGGGGATCTTCCCAACCCAGGGATTGAACCCAGGTCTCCTGCATTGTAGGCAGACGCTTTATCCTCTGAGCCACCAGGGAAGCTTACATGATACTTGTCTTTCTCAGTCTTACTTACTTCACTTAGTATGATAACCTCTAGCTCCATCCAAGTTGCTGCAAATGGTATTATTTCATTCTTTTTCGATGGCTGGGTAATACTCCACTGTATATGTTTAACCACATCCTCTTTATCTATTCATCTGTCCATGAACACTTACGTTGCTTCCACCTCTTGGCTATTGTACAGTGCTGCTATGAACATTGGGATGCATGTATCTTTTTGAATTGGCTTTTTCTCTGGATATGTGCCTAGAGTGGGATTACTGGATCATATGGCAGTCCGTGGGCTCACAAAGAGTTGGACACTACTGAACCAGTGAACCACAGCACACAGTAACTCTGGAGAACGATGTGGAGGCTCCTTCCACACCAGTTTGAATCCTGGATATTTGAGTGTTCTCACCCAAAATGAAACTTCATCTTTGACTTGTTCTTAAGGTAACCATGAAGCAGAAAGAGCTTTACTGAATTCTTGGCCAAATCTGCCTCCTGTATAAGACAGCTTAAAAAATAAGCTAGAAGATCTGGGATGATAGCCCTGGGATGGGACTCCTGCAGAAGGAGTATCTACTTGAACACAGTTTGGACCAGAAGCCCACAACTTAGGGGCTCACATGGTCTGATGGCCCAGAGGCCTGTCCTATATGCACAGACATGTCCCTGTGGATGGAGAGATGGAGCTTGTAACTGACTGAGCTCTAAACACAGCTGTTGTGTCTGGCTGGTGTTACAACCTCAAATTCTGTCACATAGGGTCAGAGGCTCCTGACTAAGTTACAGCCGAGAGAGGGACATAGCAGCCTCAGGGAGAGCTTCTCTTCCATTCAGGAAGGTGGTCACTAAGACCAACCGAATGTGTGTAGACCGAGGAAATTCACTTAAGTCATATGGGGAAGCATTTGGAAGACTCACAATTTACTCCTGGCTCCCCAAGTCCCTAAGGAAAAGAAACTCAGGAAAGGTTTCTTTACCATTTGTGAATTGTGAAATAAACGCGTCTCCAGGGGGGTGCGTGGGTGTGTGTACATATTAATATTCCAGGGATGTGGGCAATATTGACACTGATGATTTTCTAAGTTATTTGCGATTCCTCCCGGACGGATTCATCTGAAATCGGTGCGCTGCAGATCTTTAAGGCTGCCAGATTCCTTTGGAAAGGAACTAACCGTTTCTTCCCATTACATTTCAGATCAGCTCTCCTGGGTTTAGTGCTGTATTCCAGCGTGGAAAGGAGAGGAAGAGGAAGTCTGCGTCTCGGAGAGGAGGAGTGGGGAGGCCAGAAGAGTAACTGCAGCCACATTAGAGACGAAATGTGCCTGATGACTTCGCTGGGGCCCTTGTATCCCCACCATTTGCCAACAGTTTGCTAAATGCCTTCATTAAACTGCATCTTCTGCTGCTGCCATTGTTCCACGGAACTGAAACAAGCCAGCATAGCATTGTCGTCTGTGTCAATAATGGTCACAAAATGGCTTTTCCTCCACTGCAGCAGACTGCCTGCAGAACATAAAAGAGTGTAGCGATGCACCCGAGCAAATTGCCCTCCCGAGCTCATTTAAAGAACGTTTTCCCCTCATCTATGCAAAATTCCGATGAATATTTACAACATCCAGGAATAGGTACCACAGGAAGGAAAAAAAAGAACGACGACACACTACCAACCCACCCCAACCCGCAAGTGCAATCATTCTCAAAATGCTCCCCAAACAAATTGTTCTGGCTGCTGTTGCCCGGCAACAATCCCACGGTGGTGTTCAGCCCAAGCACATGTAAAGCGGGCGTCCTCTCTGCTCAGAGTGCGTACAGTCAGGATAGCAGCAGAGACGGAAAGTGAGATGTGAGGGGGGCCAGAGTCAGGGTCAGAAGTGCAGATGGCCATGACCCTAAAATCAATCTGAAGAACTATTTGTGGCATGTTTCCCCCTGTGTTCCAGTGCTTGAGGTTCATCTTGCAATGAACCAGCTAATCAGACTTTGGGAACCACGGGACCTTGGGGTTTTCAGAGTGTCAGGTCAATTTCTACCCATCAGTGTATTGCCCCTCAATGAGGCAGACCATTATCTTGACTTTGGAGAATCTCAAAGCTGTAAAGATCTGAGTGGAGAGAGGAGAACCTGGCAGAGCTCATCCAGGGCTTTGACTGGAACCAGAGCAACCTGCTCATGGAAGGCAGCCCCTGTAGACAAAGTCCGCCCTGTGTGTGGGGCATTTTTCCTAAGGCATTCTTCCAAAGGTACAAGAATATGCTTTTATTCTTCTTTCTAACAGATGCGCATGTACAGAAGGAAAAGGGAGGGATCCTGTAAAAGAAGTTGTCACCTTATGGCACTGATCATTAGTCTTAGGAGAGTTATGGATGTATGCAGGGGTGGGCTATAGTGGACTCAGGCCAAATCAGGCTTCTACCTAAAGACTGTGGTGATTTCAAATATCGTTGGGCCTTTCATTTTATTTCTAGACATTTCTTAGGTGGTATGATAGAGCTAAGCAATAGATGACTTTATAATTGAGATATCCCCTTTCTTATCATTATTAATTTCTGATAAAATTAAGCTGTTTTATTCAGTATAAACCATTTAGGGAAGCAATTAATTCATAATTGTTTAATCTAAGACTGATCTGAGCAAAATATTGACAGTTCATCTGAAAACTACCACATAAATATTTCCCCAATACCTCTTTGGTTAGGATGACTCTCCTGCTCAAAGTTCTTTAGTGAATCCTCATTTCTTAGAAGAACATTTAAAACCCCGACTTCAGTATCTTTTCAGCGTCACCTGGACTTATCTTGCTAAACCTGATCTCCTACATTTTTCCTTTGGCAAAACTGGGTTCCATTAACCCAAGGTGCAGGCTGACAGAGCAGAGACAGCATAGCAAGAAGTCCAGGATCTAAGTTCTGGTCTTGGCTCCCTCCTAACTGGCTGTATGATTAACAAGTGCTTTAATTTTCCTTGGTCTTTGTTTCCTTATAACAGCTGCTGCTGCTGCTGCTAAGTCGCTTCAGTCGTGTCCGACTCTGTGTGACCCCAGAGACAGCAGCCCACCAGGTTCCCCCGTCCCTGGGATTCTCCAGACAAGAACACTGGAGTGGGTTGCCATTTCCTTCTCCAATGCATGAAAGTGAAAAGTGAAAGTGAATTCGCTCAGTCGTGTCCGACTCTTCGAGACCCTGCTTGCCCACCAGGCTTCTCCTTCCAAAGGATTTTCCAAGCAAGAGTTCTGGAGTGTCTTCTCTGCCTTATAAGAGCACTGCAGGCAGAAGGCCACAGGGTCTGAAGACCCCACACACTCAGATCTTACTCCCCCAGAACATTTGTCACTGCTATCTACATTCTCATTGTACACAGGTCCTTCTTTTGGCTTTCACAATACTGCTCCCTCCTTGTTTTTCTTTCTTCTTTTCTTTGTGCTTCTCATGAAATGCTTCCCCTGTTCCACTCTGGAATATGAAAGTACCTGTCTTTAGCAAGCCTCTCCTTCAGTTTCCTGAATGGGCTCAACTCTGACCACGACTTCCTTTAATGCCCCACTGCAGCCATGAAATTAAAAGACGCTTACTCCTTGGAAGAAAAGTTATGACCAACCTGGATAGTATATTCAAAAGCAAAGACATTACTTTGCCAACTAAGGTCTGCCTAGTCAAGGCTATGGTTTTTCCTGTGGTCATGTATGGATGTGAAAGTTGGACTGTGAAGAAAGCTGAGCGCCGAAGAATCTATGCTTTTGAACTGTGGTGTTGGAGAAAACTCTTGAGAGTCCCTTGGACTGCCAGGAGATCCAACCAGTCCATTCTGAAGGAGGTCAACCCTGGGATTTCTTTGGAAGGAATGATGCTAAAGCTGAAACTCCAGGACTTTGGCCACCTCATGCGAAGAGTTGACTCATTGGAAAAGACTCTGATGCTGGGAGGGATTGGGGGCAGGAGGAGAAGGGGACAACCGAGGATGAGATGGCTGGATGGCATCACAGACTCAATGGACGTGAGTCTGAGTGAACTCCGGGAGATGGTGATGGATAGGGAGGCCTGGCATGCTGCGATTCATGGGGTCACAAAGAGTCGGACACGACTGAGCGACTGAACTGAACTGAACTGACCTCTGCTGCCTCCTTCTCCAGCCCAGAAGGCCTGTGAGTCCCAGTTCCATGTTTCCAACTCTATCAGACTCTGCATGGGGGAGACGCTGCACCCCTCCCAACATTTCCATTCCCAAGGAACTTATCATCTTCCTCTTCAAGTCAGTTTCTCCTTGACTTTGCACATAATACTCAAATTGGAAGACTTTCTTCTTTCCTTCCCTAAGTCTTTTTCAATCATCCTCACTTCAAAAATCAAGTCCGTTTTCAGAAAGAACTTATTATACCTTATTTCTTTTATAAAGTGCCTCATCTTCTTACCTCTTACTCTTCAGGTAAGTTATTAGAAGGACTTACTTTTAAATTTTTATTCTATATTGGAGTCTAGTTGATTAACAATGTTGTGTTACTTTCAGATGTACAGCAATGAGTTTCAGTTGTACATATCCATGCACTTATTTTGTATTGTTTGCAATTATTTCCCAAATGAGTATGATAAGGCTGTACATTGTCACCCTGTTTATTTAACTTAAATGCAGAGTACATCATCCAAAATGCTGGGCTGGATAAGTCACATGCTGGAGTCTCAGATACGCTGATGATACCACTCTTATGGCAGAAAGTGAAGAGGAACTAAAGAGTCTCTTGATGAGGGTGAAAGAGGAGAGTGAAAAAGCTGGCACAAAACTCAACATTAAAAAAGCTAAGATCAGGGCATCAGGTCCCATCACTTCATGGCAAATAGAAGGGGAAAAAGTAGCAGTGACAGATTTTCTTTTCTTGGGCTCCAAAATCACTGCAGGTGGTGACTGCAGCCATGAAATTAGATGATGCTGGCTTCTTGGAAGGAGAGCTATGACAAACCTAGACAGCATATTAAAAAGCAAAGACATCACTTTGCCAACAAAGATCATTATAGACAAAGCTATGGTTTTTCCAGTAGTCGTGTATGGATGTGAGAGTTGAACCATAAAAAAGGCTGAGGGCTGAAAAACTGATGCTTTCAAATTGTTGTGCTGGAGAAGACTCTTGAGAGTCCCTTGGATAGCAAGGATATCAAACCAGTCAATCCTAAAGGAAATCAACCCTGAATATTCATTGGAAGGACTGATGTTATAGCTGAAGCTCCAATACTTTGGCCACCTGACGTGAAGAGCTGATTCACTGAAAAAGACCCTAATGCTGGGAAAGACAGAAGGCAAAAGGGGAAGAGGGCAGCAGAGGATGAGATGTTTAGATAGCATTGCCAACTCAATCAACCTGAGTTTGAGCAAACTCCAGGAGATAGTGAAGGACAGGGAAGTCTGGCGTGATGCAGACCATGGGGTTGCAGAGTCAGACAAGACTTAACAACTGAAAATCAACAAATTTGTCAAACACTGGTCTTCAGAAAGCATTTCTCTCTGTACTGATTATTGCTAATAATCTTCTTATTAATGCCAAATTTGTCTCTTTGTTTTTTCTAGTGCAACTTTTATCCAACTGGAGAGAAGAGGGAACTCTTAACCCTTATTCCTTTATGTTTGTGATAAGAAATGGGGTTGACTTTTTTTTTTCTTTTACTACAAGTCTTCCTCCCTTATTTGTTTTTTCATATTTAAAGAAAGATGTCAGACTGACATTATAGCAAATGTTGTCATGACAAGCATTTATAGTGAAGAAATTCTGGTTTTGTTTGTGCTTCCAAAACATGTCCGTTTTAATTAATCTTGCAAGAGAAACTCATTTTGTTCTCAAAGCAACAATATGAAAAGACAGGCTCCAAATGCCTTGGAATGGTTTTGGAAAGTTTGTGGGGGGAGATTTGTTATTAAGATGAACTGGTTACTTAAGAGCTGTTATAATTCAAGATTCTGCTTCAGATGTCTAATATTTTCTGCAGAGGCTCAAGCAAAGATTATTGCTGCATTTCTGTGGTCAGTGGAAAAGCCCAGTGTGAAACCCAAAACTAGGAATAAATGAATCTTTTTAAAAAACAAGGTTTGGGTTGGGATAAATATCCTACAGTAGGCAGGAAATGTCATAGAACTTCCCTAACCTGCTCTCAGAAGACTTTCAGAATTTCCTGCCATGTTGCAAATACCAAGAGGATGGGTTTTCTGGGGATGTTTCTGTGCTTCACTTAGAACTCTGACGAAAAGAAAAAGTGCAAATGAAAAATTGTTCATCAGTTTCCTTTGGGCCAGGACAGAGTCTGGACTGAAGTTTAGGGTATGCTGTTTACTTAGTGCTTAAATTTATAGAACTAAATCATAGTCCTCCATGAAAATTATACTTCTAGGGACCTACTGAAATGAAAACAGCTGCTTATCATTTTAAGAATTAACCATTTCTCCAAATGCTTTTAGCATGGTAAGAAATTATTTTTTTAAGGAAAGCATTTACTTACTGGGTCAGTGAGCCCTGAAGCAAATTACTAATACTATTAGATTTTGATAGCCAATGTCAAGTTTTCGGGAGGCATAATTTGTTCTCATACAGTAAAATTTGGGAAGTCATCGGCTTTTAAAAAATTTTTTCATTGGACTATAGTTGCTTTACAATGTTATGTTAGTTTCTGCTGTACAGCAAACTGAATCAGCTACATGTATACATATACCCCTCTGTTGTGGATTTCCTTTCTGTTTAGGTCACCACAGAGCACTGAGCAGAGTTCCCTGTGCTACACAGTCGGTTCTCATTAGTTGTCTGTTACATATATAGTGTTAGATATGCGTCAATCCCAATCTCCCAATTCACCCCATGCTCCTCAGTGAAGTGAAGTCGCTCAGTCGTGTCCGACTCTTTGTGACCCCATGGACTGTAGCCTACCAGGCTTCTCCGTCCATGGGATTTTCCAGGCAAGAATACTGGAGTGGGTTACCATTTCCTTCTCCAGGGGATCTTCCCGACCCAGGGATCGAACCCGGGTCTCCCTCATTGGAGGCAGGCGCTTTAACCTCTGAGCCACCAGGGAAGCTGTACCCCCTTGGTATTCATACATTTGTTCTCTACATCTGTGCTTCTATCTCTGCTTTGCAAGTAAATTCACTTGCACCATTTTCTAAATTCCACATACAAGCAATTTTATTTGATACTAATATTTGTTTTTCTCTTTCTGACTTATTTCACTCTGTGTGACAGTCCCTAGGTTTATCCTCATCTCTGTTAATGGTACAATTTCATTCCTTTTTATGACTGAGTAATAGTTCATCGTATGTATGTACCACATCTTTATCCATTCCTCTGTTGATGAACATTTAGGTTGCTTCTCTGCCCTGGCTACTATAAATAGAGCTACAATGAGCACTGGGGTGCATGTGTCTTTTTGAATTATGTTTTCTCTGGATATATAGCCAGGAGTGGTGTTGCTGGGTCGTATGGTAGCTCCATTCTTAGTTTTTTAAGTAACCTCCATACTGCCCTCTACACTCTTCTCCAAAGTAAACTGTACTGATTTATTACATCAGCCTCAACTTTTAATTGAAGAAGATCCGATTGGTCAAATACACTCAGTCATCACTCTCAAAATTACCTTTTAGTCTCTGACACCTCACGTTAAGAAAATTTACTGGAAGGGTTCAAAGGACATATTGGAAGACATTGAGTAGAAGATGTGATGGAAACAGATTTAGCCAAAAAACACACTGCATTCTGATTTCTTGGGATTTTGATATGTATGCACTTGGTTCAGGAAAACTGGACCTTGGAACTAAATTTTTTAAGCAAAATATATCTAACTTTGCTTTCACTATGTTAAAGAAGTAAAATTGATAAAAGCCTCACACGCTTCTCTGGGCTGTCAGGGCTAGGGAACTGAATCCAAAAGCTGCAGCAGTGGATGAGGATCTGAGGAAACCAGACCCGTGATGGGCTGTGAAGTCACAATTGCTGTTCCTGCGTGGACCGCTTCCTCATACTGACACTGACATGGGCTGGACCCACCCACCCCCAAGGGCCAACAAAGAGCTTGGTCTGCATCTTCCAAAATAAAAAACTCAAATCAAGTAATCTTCCCCAATTTTGTCAGTGTATGGCTCCAGGAGATCTCTCCTGCCAACGAGATGTTGCGCTTGATCATGACTGCCTCAGTCAGTCCTTGGGCAGGTCTAGCCACCATGGCGTGGAAGGCCACAGACAAGCCCCAGGTAATCCCATGTTGCAGGTGGGGTTTAGCTGTCCTGTGACAGCCACCAGGGTCACTCATCCCTCAAAATGCATGAGATCTGAAGTTCTATTTAAGATATTCCTTGTTAAATGTCCTTTCATATAGCAAAACCATCAGTGCTATGATATGCCAAGCCGCCGCACAAAGTTACTGTGACATGCACCTGTAAAACGGAATGCTGCTTCATGAAGTCCCAGACCAAAGGAACAACAAAAAAAGAAACCCTTAAATTTTACCTAGGTATCTGGCCAGCCTCCTCCATCACGATTATCTTCTCTTGACTGTTGGCATGGAGTCCATGGTTCCCCTGGCAACAGAGCTCTCCTCCTCACTCCCAGTCTCCCAGTTGACTCCATGCTATGTTTTCCGTGTCATTTAGTCCACTCCTTCACTTTGAGTCATTTTGTTTCACTCTATTGTACTACAAAAAATGTTTCTTTTTATATCCAGCTTGGCATATTTGCTTTCTTTCCAGTTTCAGCTCACTTAGTTCTGGCTATGCTGATTCTTACAGTCATCTAGCCACACTTCTGAAGTGCTGAAATTTCGTTTTGTTGCACTTAGTAGAAACCACCTCTGAGGAAATCAAGAGAAGGAATTCATTGAAAGGATATAATAGAATTCCAGGAAAAAANATATGAAAAGACAGGCTCCAAATGCCTTGGAATGGTTTTGGAAAGTTTGTGGGGGGAGATTTGTTATTAAGATGAACTGGTTACTTAAGAGCTGTTATAATTCAAGATTCTGCTTCAGATGTCTAATATTTTCTGCAGAGGCTCAAGCAAAGATTATTGCTGCATTTCTGTGGTCAGTGGAAAAGCCCAGTGTGAAACCCAAAACTAGGAATAAATGAATCTTTTTAAAAAACAAGGTTTGGGTTGGGATAAATATCCTACAGTAGGCAGGAAATGTCATAGAACTTCCCTAACCTGCTCTCAGAAGACTTTCAGAATTTCCTGCCATGTTGCAAATACCAAGAGGATGGGTTTTCTGGGGATGTTTCTGTGCTTCACTTAGAACTCTGACGAAAAGAAAAAGTGCAAATGAAAAATTGTTCATCAGTTTCCTTTGGGCCAGGACAGAGTCTGGACTGAAGTTTAGGGTATGCTGTTTACTTAGTGCTTAAATTTATAGAACTAAATCATAGTCCTCCATGAAAATTATACTTCTAGGGACCTACTGAAATGAAAACAGCTGCTTATCATTTTAAGAATTAACCATTTCTCCAAATGCTTTTAGCATGGTAAGAAATTATTTTTTTAAGGAAAGCATTTACTTACTGGGTCAGTGAGCCCTGAAGCAAATTACTAATACTATTAGATTTTGATAGCCAATGTCAAGTTTTCGGGAGGCATAATTTGTTCTCATACAGTAAAATTTGGGAAGTCATCGGCTTTTAAAAAATTTTTTCATTGGACTATAGTTGCTTTACAATGTTATGTTAGTTTCTGCTGTACAGCAAACTGAATCAGCTACATGTATACATATACCCCTCTGTTGTGGATTTCCTTTCTGTTTAGGTCACCACAGAGCACTGAGCAGAGTTCCCTGTGCTACACAGTTGGTTCTCATTAGTTGTCTGTTACATATATAGTGTTAGATATGCGTCAATCCCAATCTCCCAATTCACCCCATGCTCCTCAGTGAAGTGAAGTCGCTCAGTCGTGTCCGACTCTTTGTGACCCCATGGACTGTAGCCTACCAGGCTTCTCCGTCCATGGGATTTTCCAGGCAAGAATACTGGAGTGGGTTACCATTTCCTTCTCCAGGGGATCTTCCCGACCCAGGGATCGAACCCGGGTCTCCCTCATTGGAGGCAGGCGCTTTAACCTCTGAGCCACCAGGGAAGCTGTACCCCCTTGGTATTCATACATTTGTTCTCTACATCTGTGCTTCTATCTCTGCTTTGCAAGTAAATTCACTTGCACCATTTTCTAAATTCCACATACAAGCAATTTTATTTGATACTAATATTTGTTTTTCTCTTTCTGACTTATTTCACTCTGTGTGACAGTCCCTAGGTTTATCCTCATCTCTGTTAATGGTACAATTTCATTCCTTTTTATGACTGAGTAATAGTTCATCGTATGTATGTACCACATCTTTATCCATTCCTCTGTTGATGAACATTTAGGTTGCTTCTCTGCCCTGGCTACTATAAATAGAGCTACAATGAGCACTGGGGTGCATGTGTCTTTTTGAATTATGTTTTCTCTGGATATATAGCCAGGAGTGGTGTTGCTGGGTCGTATGGTAGCTCCATTCTTAGTTTTTTAAGTAACCTCCATACTGCCCTCTACACTCTTCTCCAAAGTAAACTGTACTGATTTATTACATCAGCCTCAACTTTTAATTGAAGAAGATCCGATTGGTCAAATACACTCAGTCATCACTCTCAAAATTACCTTTTAGTCTCTGACACCTCACGTTAAGAAAATTTACTGGAAGGGTTCAAAGGACATATTGGAAGACATTGAGTAGAAGATGTGATGGAAACAGATTTAGCCAAAAAACACACTGCATTCTGATTTCTTGGGATTTTGATATGTATGCACTTGGTTCAGGAAAACTGGACCTTGGAACTAAATTTTTTAAGCAAAATATATCTAACTTTGCTTTCACTATGTTAAAGAAGTAAAATTGATAAAAGCCTCACACGCTTCTCTGGGCTGTCAGGGCTAGGGAACTGAATCCAAAAGCTGCAGCAGTGGATGAGGATCTGAGGAAACCAGACCCGTGATGGGCTGTGAAGTCACAATTGCTGTTCCTGCGTGGACCGCTTCCTCATACTGACACTGACATGGGCTGGACCCACCCACCCCCAAGGGCCAACAAAGAGCTTGGTCTGCATCTTCCAAAATAAAAAACTCAAATCAAGTAATCTTCCCCAATTTTGTCAGTGTATGGCTCCAGGAGATCTCTCCTGCCAACGAGATGTTGCGCTTGATCATGACTGCCTCAGTCAGTCCTTGGGCAGGTCTAGCCACCATGGCGTGGAAGGCCACAGACAAGCCCCAGGTAATCCCATGTTGCAGGTGGGGTTTAGCTGTCCTGTGACAGCCACCAGGGTCACTCATCCCTCAAAATGCATGAGATCTGAAGTTCTATTTAAGATATTCCTTGTTAAATGTCCTTTCATATAGCAAAACCATCAGTGCTATGATATGCCAAGCCGCCGCACAAAGTTACTGTGACATGCACCTGTAAAACGGAATGCTGCTTCATGAAGTCCCAGACCAAAGGAACAACAAAAAAAGAAACCCTTAAATTTTACCTAGGTATCTGGCCAGCCTCCTCCATCACGATTATCTTCTCTTGACTGTTGGCATGGAGTCCATGGTTCCCCTGGCAACAGAGCTCTCCTCCTCACTCCCAGTCTCCCAGTTGACTCCATGCTATGTTTTCCGTGTCATTTAGTCCACTCCTTCACTTTGAGTCATTTTGTTTCACTCTATTGTACTACAAAAAATGTTTCTTTTTATATCCAGCTTGGCATATTTGCTTTCTTTCCAGTTTCAGCTCACTTAGTTCTGGCTATGCTGATTCTTACAGTCATCTAGCCACACTTCTGAAGTGCTGAAATTTCGTTTTGTTGCACTTAGTAGAAACCACCTCTGAGGAAATCAAGAGAAGGAATTCATTGAAAGGATATAATAGAATTCCAGGAAAAAATGAACAAATAAAACTTCAGAAGGGAAGAAAGAAAGGCAGCTCTAGGGACTTCAGGGACCAAACAGCATAAACTTCCTGTCTTGAGTATCGATGCCAACAGTATTCAGCCGCAAGGACTCCTGCCCAGGAGACACTTGATGGGAAATTCTGACTTCCCACAGAGAAGAATCTGATAGAGCCAGTTGAGCTTTAGTTGCCCAACGGTCCAGTCCTGCATGAAGGGCTTAGAGCAAAGAGCATGGGTGTTTTGTAGAGACTTATCTGCTTTCTCCGGAGAAAGATCTGGACATCAGAAAGAAGAATCCTTGTGAACTAAGAAGATGTCCCAAGCATAATAAATTCCCTGTAGAGTGAGATCTCAGTCATACTCTTTTGGTATCTCCTTTTTGGGTATCACAGCGTAGTATCACTGTGTATGTGAGTGCTCACTCTTGTCCGATTCTTTGCGACCCTGTGCACTGTAGCCTGCCAGGCTCTTCTATCCATGGGATTTTCCAGGCAAAAATACTGGAGTGGGTTGCCATTTTCTTCTCCAAGAAATATTCCTGACCCAAGGATCGAACCTGCATCTCCCGCATTAACAGGCAGACTCTTTACCCCTGAGCCACTGGGGAAGCCCCTTCTGTGTAGCATACATTTTTAAAAAATATGTTATTTTCCCTGAGCCAGACTGTTAAGCCCTTGGTTGGGGAAATGGGCTGTGTCCTTGCTCTAGTCCCAATTAACTGGCGAGCTTCCAGTGAAGGCTTGACTGGCCAAGTCAGCTAACATGATGCCAATTCTTGAAGGGTAGGTTTCACATGGCTGATGTTCCTTTCTAAACCTGACACTTAATCAACAGCTACCACAACAAGATACCTTCAGAGGCGGGGGCGGGGGGAACGGGGGGAGCGGGGGAGTGGAGGGAGGGGAAGGGAGGAGGAATGGGGACTTAGTGTCTAGTGGACACAGAGTTCCCTTTTAGGAAAGTGAAGAATTCAGGAGATGGATGATGGTGAGAGTTTCACAACAATGTGAATGTACTTAGCGACACTGAAATATACAGTTTAAAATGGTTCAAAGAGTATATTTTATATTATGTGACTTTTCCTACAAATTTTAAAAAAATAAATAAAAAATAAAGATAAATTAGACATGACCTCTGTTGTTAAGACAGATAATCTAATAGATTTTCGGTATGATTAATTTTTAGGAGGGAATTGAATCAACAAATTCTTTTTGAAAAATCATTGCCAAACCCATTTGCGGGGTGCTCAGGTGCTGGGCAGGGCTGGCCAGGTAGGTCAGTGGTAAAGAAGCCTGCCTGCCAAGGCAGGATACGCAGGAGACGTGGGTTCAATTCTTGAATCAGGAAAACCTCCTGGAGAAGGAAATGGCAACCCACTCCAGTATGCCTGCCTGGGAAAATCCCATGGGCAGAGGAGCCTGGTGGGCTACAGCCTATGGGGTCACAAAGAGTCAGACACAACTGAGCACACACACGCACATACACAGAAGCTGGGCAGTTTCTACTTGGGTTATCACCTGGGTTCCACTTTAGGCAGATGTTCAGGGAACTGCCATCAAGGACAGGATTCCAATGGACCATTTTTTCCAGTTTCCACCTTTAACATAGTATTTTTGTTATCATTCACCAAACCTGCCATTCAGAGCCTATATCTATATCTATAGATATGTATAGCTCTATCTAGCTAACTATCTATGGGCTTCCCTAGTGGCTCAGATGGTAAAGGATCTGCCTGCAATTCAGGAGACCCAGGTTTGATTTCTGGGCTAGGAAGATTCCCCTGGAGGAGGGCATGGCAACCCACTCCAGTATTCTTGCCTGGAGAATCCCATGGACTGAGAAGTCTGGCGGGCTACAGTCCACAGGATCGCAAGGAGTCAGACACGATGGAATTCTCCAGGCAAGAATACTGGAGCGTGTTGCCANGGAAGATTCCCCTGGAGGAGGGCATGGCAACCCACTCCAGTATTCTTGCCTGGAGAATCCCATGGACTGAGAAGTCTGGCGGGCTACAGTCCACAGGATCGCAAGGAGTCAGACACGATGGAATTCTCCAGGCAAGAATACTGGAGCGTGTTGCCATGCCTTCCTCCTGGGATCTTCCCTACCCAGGGATCAAATCCACGTCTCTTTCATCTAACCTGCATTAGCAGGTGGGTTCTTAACCACTAGTTCCACCTGGGAAGCCTATAGATAAAATAATCAAAAAGGGGTTTTCTCCCCCCTCTAACTACCTAAGATAATGGTTGGAAGACTGTGTATTTCTCCACTTTGTTATTTGTATTTTCACACTGTACTTATTCGGGCTATTTTAGAGCTGTCATGCTGCTTCTGTATTATGTATATAAGTGCACTTCTATGACTCAGAGATCTTACTGAGTTTACATGAAAACTGTTAAAGTAGAAAGAGACTCCAGAGTAAGCCAGACTTGGGTTGAAAGCCTGGTTTCATAGCTTAATCGCTCTCTGAACTTGGGTCAAGCTACTTTCGGATGCTTGGTTGTTTCATCTACACAGTGGGATAATACCTAGTTCACACGCTTGTGGGAAATAAATGAGATAATTTGTGTGAAAGTGAAAGTTGCTCAGTCATGTCCAACTCTATGCAACCCCATGGACTATACAGTCCATGGAATTCTCCAGGCCAGAATACTGGAGTGGGTAGCTGTTCCCTTCTCCAGGGGATCTTCCCAACCCAGGGATTGAACCCAGGTCTCCAGCATTGCAGGCGGATTCTTTACCAGCTGAACCACAGGGAGGCCCAATTTGTGTGGAGGGGCCTGACAAATAGAGGAAAATCAGTGTGCATTCTCTCACCTCCCACAAAGTGAAACCATGAGCTTTCTTCCCGGGGCCTGCCTCCTACCACAGTAGCTGCCTTCTGTGATTCTTAGCCTGCAATGACCAGCAAGCAGCCCAAGGTGGGGTGGCCAGGTGGGCGTCTATTACTCCCAGGACAGCCCAGCTTGACTTCTGAGGGTGTATTGCCACAGGCAGCCAAACTCTGACTATCTCAAACAAAAGGCTAGAACTGCAGAACAATCTCCCTGTCACTGCTGGCACAGTTTTGCATGTTCTATAGAGACTTACTGTTACTAAACTCAGGTCCAGCTTCTTGCTGCTCAAAAATCAACACAAAGAGAGGCAAGTGTTTGTAGCAAGGAAAGTTGCTTTTGATCAGAAAGCTGGCAATATCAGGAGGAGGTGGACTTATGTCCTCCAAAACCAGCTCCAAAGATTCTGCTCAGCCATGACGTTGTTAAAGAGAAACAGGGATGTACGCCCAGTTAGTTACTCTTGAGATAGGAGGTCAGTATCGTCAGCATCCCCCCACTGCGTGCAAGCTTGTCGGCTTCTTGTGATCTATCTTTAGATGTTATCTTGTTCACACAGTTTGTTCATGAGGTGACTGAAGAGGAAGCTAGGGAAGAGCTCTGGTCCTCTGTTAAACACTTATTCTTCATTTCTACTTCTTTGATCTATGGATGTAGCCAACAAGGTTGGGCAAGGTATTGTGTGATCAAAGATTTAAAAAATGCACTATGGCCAGAGCTTGGGGGTGCCTTATTTTAAAGTTAGTTACAATGTACCTTTGCTACATTGACAAGAAAAGAGGTTTCTGGCTGAGGGCAGTTTTCTGCAAAAAAAAAAAAAAAAGCAACAGTTTTGACTATGGTATATTTTGTTTCAATATGGAGATAAAGATGCTAATATAAAAAATTGGCACAGGCTTCCCAGGTGGAGACAGTGGTGAAGAACCAGCCTGACGATGCAGGAGATGTAAGAGATGAAGGTTCGATCCCTGGGTTGGGAAGATCCCCTGGAAGAGGGCATGGCAACCCACTCCAGTACTCTTGCGTGGAGAATCCCCGAAGGGGAGCCTGGTGGGCTACAGTCAGTGGGTTCACAAAGAGTCAACACGACTAAAACGACTTAGCATGCAATCAGTTGATGGCTCACCTAGTGGTTTTTGCTTCTTGAAACAAGTGGAAGAATGAACATATTGGCCTTGGGATGCCATTCAGCTCAAAGCTGGTGGTGATCACAGATGGCTTTAATAAATGAAAGAGCTATTTTGGCAGCACCCATTGAGGCAAATAAAGATTAAGGTCCTTGCCAACATCACAGAGTATATTAGATCCTCTACTTTAATTGCATCTTATGAATGGAAAGGATGCAGGAAATGGAATTTTAATTTGTACATCTAAGTTATGTTATTGAAGGAGAAGGTCTTTGTGACCTTATGGATTTGAGGGAAAAAAAAAAAAAACTTTATAGGGCATAGCCAAAACTAGCATAAAAGTTATGTCTCATGGCTGACATTGCTGCTGTTTGATGCTTGCTGCTAAACTGTAGAAAAGCAGGACATGAATTCCTGATTGATTCTTCTGGACATGCATTTGCAACAAACAAGGCTGAGTCTGGCTGGAACCATGGGATGTTCAGAAACAGTAGAAACACAGTTTGTGTTCTGTCCCCCCGTCGAGTTCTAGGGCTGGTGGTGGCTTTAATTGTTTTTATATCTCTTGCTTGATAATCAGACACAAGCTACATATTTCTGTGGACAGACTAATATATTCTATGTCAAGATCTGCAACATGAATGAAGAAAGCACTGGAATGGCATCGGCATTCATTTTCAGAAAAGCAGGGAGAAGGCATGAGGAGCGAGGCTGGGATGCAGGCTGGGGCAACTCCTTCACTCTGGCCCTGTTATCATTTCCACAGCCCCTTGTTTCCTGCCACGCCCTCAAGTGTGTTCTTTGATGACAGAGACTCATCTTCATTTGACTCTGGGTGTTCATGACTTATTCTGTGAATGGCCTCAGCTCATCAGTCCCCCTGAACCACAGCTGTGGTGCAGTCACATCTCTGCCTTTGCTCACATAATTCTCAGACCATCTTGGCTACCCGAAGATAAGCAGCTTGATTTGAGTTATCAGGCAATCTAATCTTCTCTGCTTGCATCCCTAATTTCCCAAAATGAGTTCATTCCTCACAGTATATAAATAGATATTTGATATATATCTGACATGTGCCTGAAAAATCCGATACACACAGCCACATAAGAAGCCACATGGTACAATGAAAAAAAAAAAAAAAAAAAGCATTAAGCGAAAGAGAAAGCCAAAAGACAAAGGACTTGGTTTCTAACTAATTATGTGATCTTGAATAAATAAATAATGTATTCTCGTCGAACTTCTCGTTTCTCATCATTGGAATTCACTAACAAGATATTATAAAAATCAAATGAGATAATCTATAAAAGCGTTTGGAAACTATTAAGATTTGTATAAATGGGAGGCAATATTTTACTACATACTTTAACCCCAGCACATTGATAGTCATTAGGAAAGACCAAGAAATGAAAAGAGGTGGATGAACCTAGAGCCTATTACACAGAGTGAAGTAAATCAGAACGAGAAAAACGAATATCATACATTAATGGATATATATGGAATCTAGAAATTGGTAAAGGTGAACCTAGTTGCAGGAAGGGACAGAGACGCAGATACAGAGAACGGACTAATCCCCCCCACAGTGAGGGAAGGAAAGAGTGGGATGAACGGAAAAAGCAGCATCAACATATATACACTACCATGTGTAAAATAGATAGTTGGGAAAACGTTATTACATAAAACGGGGCCCAGCTTGATGCTCTGTGATGACCTAGAGGGCTGGGTTGGGTGGATGGGAGGGAGGTGATATATGGATAACTATGGCTGATTTGCATTGCTGTAAGGCAGAGGCCAACACAACATTGTAAAGCAATTTTCCTCCAATTAAAAAATAAATTTAAAAAATCAGCTAATAAATAAATGAAAAGCACATGACCTGCCTTTGTGAAATTTATAACCTACTCAGGAAGATCACACATATACATGTGTAAAACAATTAGTCTCATAAGTCATTATAAACTGATATATATATATATATATATATATATATATATATAATGTAGACAGATGGTATACCACATGATAATTGTTTTAAACAATTGAAATACTATGCATATAAAATTAGTACACAAGCATCCTGCTATTACTAATAATGAGCATAATCATCATCTTTACCACTTTCTCATCGTGCAGATTACTTTAGGGATGGTCTCTGTCCTTCTTTACATCCTAGTTTAGGTCTGAGATGAGTTTACATTTATATATACTATTTATTTTGTGCCTTTCTATGTCTCATTTACCAATATATCCCAACACCTAAGACAATATCTCAGTAAATGCCATTGAATGAAAGGATGAATCAGTTAATCAATGCAGAAGAAAAGAAGCCACTTCCCATTTGGATCCACACATGGTATTTTCTAATTCTGGATAAAGAATAAAAACAATGGGAAAAAGACTGACCTGTGCATACACATGCACACACACTCACATACACTAGCTTAATCTTAGGGAAACACATCGGAATTGAAGAGAGCAAGCGTGAGGTTGGTGGACAGACTGAAAAAGTCACCCAGACAGCTCTGTCCATCTCTCCCATCCACTGAGAACTGCGATCTAACATTTTTAGGGCTCTATCTCTCTAACCTGGGGTTCCAACAAAATGGGAACCTTTCTTGGACAGTCTACTGCCTTTTTTCTAATCCTTTCAGCTGTTTAGAACCTCATGCTATTAAAACATTTCCTTACTGTTAGTGTGTGAATTCAAGTCTGATTGGATAATCAATTCTTGGATAATATTCTGAGCATAGTTGGAGGTACATAAAGCAAGCTCTTAACCCATTGATGTTTACCTATTGCGGGTAATGATCTGTTCAGATGGAGCTGTTTTCCATGAAGATAAACTACTCTAATCAGTTTCAGTGTAATAGTTAACCCCTCAGGCCAGAGCATATGGTTGTCATTGTGCAGCTGTGCTGATAGAATAGCTTGGCCCTTCCGAATGTTTGTTCCATTTTTATATAATTGCTGACCACCCATTATCTGTAGAGGATAATCATTTTTCTTCTTTCCTTCTCAGTTTCTAAGGAACAAAAGCTTCCCTCCCTTTCTTACTGTAAACAGTTTGAGAAAAAGCAAAAGGTGAAGTAAATAAGAATGCCTCCTTGTCCCATGCCTACCCCAGTGCTGAGCTCCCTACCCTGGACTGTTTTCAAGTATTTCTGCAAAAAACAAAAGGCATTTTCCTAAACCAAGATGTTTCACGTGGAAGCCAAACAAATCCTAGCCTTCATGGATAAGGCACTGTAAAATGGCTCACATCTCCAAATGAGAAGAGACATGGCTGGAAATTACAATGATCATCTTATTTTAAATGGAAATACCAGCAGATGTCACAAGAAACATATAGAACTAGGCACGGACAAATACAGAACGCTTTTGTGAAGTAGAGAAGAGGAGCATCCACCTTGTACTGTGGAGGAGGGGGACAGTGGACCAGGAGTTCAGCAAGGAGTTTGCTGAGTCTGAACAGTATTAACCATCTTGGAAATTTAAACATTTCTTGTCAGGCACTTTTAGGACACTATCCATAATTATATTTATTTCACAATAGGTTGATCCCAGACATCTTTTCAAATGTGTTCACCATTGAATTTGCACGTTGTCATAAGTTCCCTCTTTGAGTTTCGGAGGGAAACAAAAGAGACAGGCAGCAAAATTGGGACAGGGAGACGGTGTCCATTGGCAGTTCCCCCTGCAGAGGTCTCCTAACCCTGTGGCAGCTTGTTAATTTCTTGCTCTTGCCTATCTGTCAAAAGAATGGAGACGGTATTTGACAGCCCACACATTTTTTTTTAAGCTGAATTTTTATACATTTCCCTGATTTCCAAAAATATGACCAGTGTTATTCTGGCAGAGGTGTTTTTCTCCCCGAAAATGGGAGTAACAGAGTAAATGTTCTCTCACTCATGTGCTACACTGAATCGTGCTATCCTGGGATACTGAGAAGACAATCACAAATTGTCTTTCCTTAAGTGATATTTGTCCTTCCCAAATAGAGGTCTTCCCTGGTGGCTCAGACGATAAAGCACCTGCCTGCAGTGTGGGAGACCTGAGTTTGATACCTGGGTTGGGTAGATCTCCTGGAGAAGGGAATGGCAACTCACTCCAGTATTGGCCTGGAGAATTCCATGGACAGAGGAGCTTGGCAGGCTGTAGTCCATAGGGTCACAAAGAGTCAGACACAACTGAGCAACTACCACACACACACACACACGCACACACACACATGCACACGCACACACACATCTTTTCCAAATAGTTCACTGGTGGGGGCTGCAAGGGTTTCTAAACTCACAAGTTTTGTTTCTAAGGATGAAAGAGCCCTGAAACCCTGACTGACATTCAAGTTGGAGGTACTGTGAATCTGTGGAAAAATAGGATTTTACACACTGACACCACCAATAAGAGTTCTGAAAGGCATGCTTGTCATGAAAGAGTTCCATTTGGAACAGCCCAGATTGTGGACTAAAATGGTCTCCATGTGGCAGAGGATGTTTGTGAATGAAGTGCCTTTCAATGAGGAGAAATCGATTTTAACAGCTCATTTATTGATGAAACCAAGTCTAGTCTCAGCAGTTAGAGAGCTTTCTTGGAACAAGGACTCGAGGATTCATCTGTCTCACCTGAACGGATCAAAGAAAAAGCTTCTCATAAAAGATGTTTATGGTCCCTCTGCTCCTGGAGTTTGGATGAGCTAGTATTTGATAATGAGTTACTAGGGAATTGGGGCGACTAGAATGCCTACTAACATTTCCCATTCCTGTTGGACTCTGTGGAGTTAAGATTATTCAAACACACTTAAAGATGAACCCTCCAATGGGCGAATCGCGAGTTCATTTAATGTCTTAATTCCACTAAGCTTCCTTAGCGCTACCCTTTGCTTTGGGCTATGCTCGCTCATTTCCTGTTCCAACACGGTGCCTGTCATTTCTCTACCTTTAAGTCTGAACTTACACACAGCCAGGTGGGGTCAGAATCCTTTCTTTCTGCAGCTGTCCACTGCAGGTCAGGTCATGATGTTCCTGTAAGACACATGCAAACCAGAAGGTCTAAGGTAGATCTCCGGGGAAGGCAATGGCACCCCACCCCAGTACTCTTGCCTGGAAAATCCAATGGACGGAGTAGCAGGCTATGCTCGCTCATTTCCTGTTCCAACACGGTGCCTGTCATTTCTCTACCTTTAAGTCTGAACTTACACACAGCCAGGTGGGGTCAGAATCCTTTCTTTCTGCAGCTGTCCACTGCAGGTCAGGTCATGATGTTCCTGTAAGACACATGCAAACCAGAAGGTCTAAGGTAGATCTCCGGGGAAGGCAATGGCACCCCACCCCAGTACTCTTGCCTGGAAAATCCAATGGACGGAGTAGCCTGGTGGGCTGCAGTCCATGGGGTTGCTAACAGTCGGACAGACTGAGCGACTTCACTTTCACTTTTCTCTTTGATGCATTGGAGAAGGAAATAGCAACCCACTCCAGTATTCTTGCCTGGAGAATCCCAGGGACGGGGGAGCCTGGTGGGCTGCCGTCTATGGGGTCACACAGAGTCGGACACGACTGAAGTGACTGAGCAGCAGCAGCAAGGTAGATCTCTTGAAAATATAGACACAACCACTTTGGTGACATTATGGTGACTGCTAACTTCTAGGCGCTCCTGAAAAAACTGTTCTTAGACTTCATATCACTAAGTGGGAGCCTCTTTGGGTTTGAGAGGTAATATATACAATGTCTGCATGCCTCACTCTAATCCATTATTAATACAAGGTGGATTACAAGACTAGGGGGAAGCTACAGAAAAATGTTGGTCTCTGGTCAGTGCAAGCTGAGGATGAGCCCTTTATTCACTTCTCCCGGCCTAGCAGAATTCTGGGGCTTTCAGTTCGGTTCAGCTCAGTTGCTCAGTCGTGTCCGATTCTTTGCGACCCTATGAATCGCAGCACGCCAGGCCTCCCTGTCCATCATCAACTCCCGCAGTTCACTCAAACTCACGTCCATCGAGTCGGTGATGCCATCCGGCCATCTCATCCTCAGTCGTCCCCTTCTCCTCCTGCCCCCAATCCCTCCCAGCATCAGAGTCTTTTCCAATGAGTCAACTCTTCGCATGAGGTGGCCAAAGTACTGGAGTTTCAGCTTTAGCACCATTCCTTCCAAAGAAATCCCAGGGTTGATCTCCTTCAGAATGGACTGGTTGGATCTCCTTGCAGTCCAAGGGACTCTCAAGAGTCTTCTCCAACACCACAGTTCAAAAGCATCAATTCTTTGGCGCTCAGCTTTCTTCACAGTTCAACTCTCACATCAATACATGACCACAGGAAAAACCGTAACCTTGACTAGATGGACCTTTGTTGGTAAAGTAATGTCTCTGCTTTTGAATATGCTATATCTAGGTTGGTCATAACTTTCCTTCCAAGGAGTAAGTATCTTTTAATTTCATGGCTGCAATCACCATCTGCAGTGATTTTGGAGCCCCCCAAAATAGTCTGACACTGTTTCCACTGTTTCCCCATCTATTTCCCATGAAGTGATGGGACCGGATGTCATGATTTTTGTTTTCTGAACGTTGAGCTTTAAGCCAACCTTTTCACTCTCTTCTTTCACTTTCATCAAAAGGCTTTTTAGTTCCTCTTCACTTTCTGCCATAAGGGTGGTGTCATCTGCATATCTGAGGTTATTGATATTTCTCCTGGCAATCTTGATTCCAGCTTGTGCTTCTTCCATCCCAGTGTTTCTCATGATGTACTTTGCATAGAAGTTAAATAAGCAGGGTGACGATATACAGCCTTGACGTACTCTTTTTCCTATTTGGAAGCAGTCTGTTGTTCCATGTCCAGTTCTAACTGTTGCTTCCTCACCTGCATACAGGTTTCTCAAGAGGCAGGTCAGGTAGTCTGGTATTCCCATCTCTTTCTGAATTTCTCACAGTTTATTATGATCCACACAGTCAAAGGCTTTGGCATAGTCAATAAAGCAGAAGTGGATGTTTTTCTGGAACTCTCTTGCTTTTTCCATGATCCAGTGGATGTTGGCAATTTGATCTCTGGTTCCTCTGCCTTTTCTAAAACCAGCTTGAACATCTGAAGTTCACAGTTCACGTATTGCTGGTGCTTTAAGCTTCTTAAAAAATAAAATGCCCACATGAAACACTGAATGAAACACGAAAGCATCTAATGGGATATCACCAGAATTGCAGAGCAAAACGTATTTTGAAGAACATATTCTTCTTTTGAAAGAAAGATTTTCTATACTCGGCTTTGGTATCACAAACTCCAAGCCACCATATGACTCACATTGCCCATGATGGAGTAAGAATTATCTGAGAATTATCTGATTCCTGTTGCCAGAAAATCAGACATCCCCAGCAGGCCTTCATCACATGGAAGCAATGTCTGTGAGGCAGAAATCAGCAGGTTGTGAGAGTACGAGTCAGTTATATAAGCACGCAGCTCACATTCCCAGGGTAACTGCCCCCTTGATCTGCCACACCCTCCTGAATCTGCCCTGCAACCTCCTAGGAGGTCCCATGAAAAGATGGCTACAGAGGCATCATTTTTAAGCCTGGTTTCCAGATGGCTCTGCTAAGTGCAAGTGTGCCGGTCCCACTGGGAAGGGACTGCTGTGTTATTACAGCTGCATTTATCACAGGTGGTCCTGAGGGGAGGGGAGAAAGGAAGTTTTTCCAGCACAAATAACTGAATAGGAATATCTCAAAGCCACACTGTCAGAAAGGCGAGAGAGCCTGAGATCAGAATCTGTACCAGCTTATGCTCTGGGGATAGTTAATGATGTGGCTCTGTAGTTGGATACATGGAAGAAAGATACTGAAGGACTTGCCAGATGATGAGGGAGAGAGAGTGTCATGTGGATGGACCTACTGGAATGGGTTCAAACTGAGATATTCCTGATGCACACAAATGCTCACCAAAAGGATTCCATGACAGAAATATGTCTTGGCTGTTAGATTTTCAAGATGAGTTATCTCTATGGATGGGGGCTTCCCAGGTGGCTCAAAGGTAGGGAATCTGCCTGCCAAGGCAGGAGATGTGGATTCGATCTCTGGATTGGGAAGATTCCCTGGAGAAGAAAATGGCAACCAGCTCCAGTATTCTTGTCTGGCAAGTCCCATAAGCAGAGGAGCCTGACGGGCTACGGTCCTTGGGTTCACGAAGAGCGGACTCAGCTGAGCGACTAAAGAACATCAATCCTTGTAGATGTTAGCCAACCTCATTGTCCAGCTATTTTAGACTCCTCCGTGGCTGTATGAGCAAAGTGATCCTGGTGACAGAGATGAGACTCAGCATAGCTTCAACAGCTTGGACGTTTTGTCAGTAGAGTTTATCTGATACTGCCCTCCCTAAGAGACTTATCAGCATCAGTAACCCTGATATAATGTATTCCTAGGGTGAGGGTATGTATGGGTAGACAGCATTAAATCAGTGGCAGCCTTTCCATCTTGGCAAGGAAAGTATCATTAAGGTCTAATGCACAGTGTTGCTTCTGATCCAGGAATTCACCTATATACAAAATAAAAGCCTGGTGTTCCTTGCAGTCTCTAACATGCACCCTTATTGCTGCAGGCACATGGGTTTGTAGGCTGAAATGTCATCTCCTTGGAGAGATTTCATTGACTACCCAAGTAACTGACTACCCAATAAGACACCCAAGTATCTTATTCCTCTGTTTTATCTTCATCCCTCTATGTATTTCTATCCAGTTTCAAACATCAGTTTCCCATTAGAAATTAAGCTAGATGCAATTGAACTAGTTCATTTGTTCATTACCATATCTGTAGCACCTAGAACAGTCCTAGGAGCAAAGCTAATGTTTAATAAATATTTGTTTAATGAGTATATGACTAAATTATTTATTAGAATGTATAGTTAAGACCCAAGACATATTTGATTAACCATTAAGAACTTAAGGCCCAAATTACTTAATAAACAGGTAAGGATACGATTTCCATTTTAATTGGCTGATTTGGTTCCTGGTCAGGAATCTTACAATTATAGAAATTTTAATGCTTGGGAAGAAATTCAAGGATAAATCAAATCTACATTCATTCTCTGAGTCCATTACTTGCAAGCCATTTTGCTAGATCATACGGAACATACTATGGATGTAACACGACCCTATACTCAAGGAGTTTAAAATTGGGCAACACAGAAAATAATAAATAACAGACAGATGTAGGACACTTGAGGAATTCCGTGTGTTTGTATATGTGTGTGTGTGTTTGAGTGTGTGTGTGCACACATGCGTGCATGCACATGAAGAGGAAGTAGCCATTTACTCACCTGTGCTGGGGAAATCAGAAAGGTTTTGCCGCAGCAGTAACCTAAGAGCTGGGCTTCCCCAGTGGGCCAGCGGTAAAGAATCCGCCTGCCAATGCTGGAGACGCAGGTTCAATCCCTGGTTCAGGAAGATCCCTTGGACAAGGAAATGGCAACCCTCTCCAGTATTCTTGCCTGGGAAATCCATGGACAGAGGAGTCTGGTAGGCTATAATCCATGGGGTTGCAAAAGAGTCAGACACAAATTAGCAACTAAAAAACAAGAACAACCTATGAGCTAGGACTTGAAAAATCAGCAGGAGTTCAACAGGTAAATCTGGAGGAAAAGGTCCAGGCTTGGAGAACAAGGGATCCAGAAATCATAGAGGGCTTAATGGAGGTTTGGGTGGATCCTTCCAAGATGCTGGATGTCATATTCAGGTGGTGGCCTTTACTGTGTAGCAGTGAGGAGAGATCAGCAAAGGTGTGTGAGAAAAAGTCTAACACCTTCTGATCTGTGATTCTGGCCACACATTGAAGGATAGATTAGCGAGGGAAGAGACTGGAGACAAGGACAGCAATCAGGAGCTGCATCTGATGGTCCAGGGGTGACAAGCAGCGCGCGGACTTGAAACAGGCCCACAGCAGAGGGGATTAAGTGAATGGGGTGGATGCAGAGATATTGAGAGGATTTGTAACAGGATTTGACCAAACGTTTTTTGTTGATGGGTTGAGAGGAAACATAGGCTCAAATAACTTCTGTAGTTCCTGTCTGGGTGATTTGGAGGATGGAGGTGATGTCAAGTGATGGGAAGACAGACTAAATCAGGGAGATTTTGGAAGAGAAATTTGGCTCTGTCCAGTCTGAGGATCAATTGCATATCTATCTTCATATGCCAAACTTGCATTTGAAGATCAATAGCGTATCTATCTTCATATGCCAAGTTGGCATTTGAAAATTTGGGACAAAAGCTCAGGATGAAAGTCCAGTACAGGGATGTAGTTTTGAAGTGATATTTAAATATGCAAAGAAGTTAAAGAGAGAAGACTGTCAACACTTAACAACGAACAGGAAATGCCAAGGTAGATAAAGAAAATGAATATTTTCCCCAAACAGCATGACAAAGTAGAAATATGTATCACTGAGGCTCCCAGTCCTGTTTTCCATCTTTTCCCCCATGATTCTTTATCCGTTTTTTTTTTCTTTTTTAAAATCAGTTTTCTTTCTTTTTTCACATTTATTTTTATTTTATTTTATGGGCCGCGCTGGGTCTTCATTACAGTGTGCGAGCATCTCTGATTGTCGTGTGTGGGCTTCTCTCTAGTTGTGCAGGTTCTGGAGGGTACAGGCTTAGTAGCTGTGGCACGCAGGCTCTCTAGTTGTGGTGTGTGGACTTCTTTAGTCGTGGCACTCGGGCTCAGTTGCCCCGAGGTATGTGGAGTCTTAGTTCCCCGATCAGGGAGTGAGCCCAGGTCCCCTGCCCTGAAAGGTGGACTCTCTACCACTGGACCACCAGGGAAGTCTCCCTCTGTTTTCCTTTCCCTTTTATAGCTGTGTCATCTTTCCTATGGGGAGAAAAGAAACTCACCATGACAACTTGAAATTACAACTTTGATTAATGTAGTTTTCTACTCAAAAACCACTCATGACTCATGGTTTCTCCTACACCAACGTCCTGACTCTGGAGTTCCCCCCATTGTGGCCACCCTCTTACCTTACACCCAGGACAGTCAGATACACCTAAGCTCCTTGTCAATTTTTCTACCTCGGGATCTCTGCTCCAGCTTTTCCCTGAAACCACCATTTCCTTCGTTTCCTTCTCCACATACATGTCAAGGCTTTGAAACCTGCCCAGTTTTTTCCCATTCAAAATTCTCTCACTTTATCGACTCTTGCAGAAGTCCCCCTTCACTTTGGTCGTAGCCTTGGCCTCAGTGTTCTTTGCTGTTTCCATGCCTTAGTCCCTCAGTAGCCTGCAGCTGTAGACGATTGCAACTTATTCCCTTTGTGCTTTATACTGGCTTTCTTGAGACTCTGAGCACAGCAGTGATTAGATGGATGTTTTGAAATGAGAGAGGAGAGAAAAATAATTGCAGCAAAGCCCATTCCTGCTCTGTGTGTTCCCTTTCTTAGCCTGACTGATTTGATGCGATGATAGGAGACATCATTGAACTCTCATAAACAGGTGTAAAGGTCTCTGGTATTGCCTCATTCTCTGGGCTGATTACTTTCAGAGAGAGAAAGAAAGAAAGAAACCCACAAAACGTATGAGGTCTGGGACTGGAGGGGACTTCATTATTTTTAATGTCTCAGTAAAACATCTTTTTTCTCTCTCTCTACATTTACCAGACTAATCCCAATAATGTCTTTTAAACAATTAATTCTAGTTTCAAAAGCATTCTACTCTGCAGTTTGTCCAGAATTAAGTGACCATTAGAAGGCATTAGCTTAGAAATGAGTGCCCTAATTACTTCTGAAAGTTAGCCATAAAAGACAGGGAAAAAAGTCCAGATTTCAGAGACATCAGCATCCTTGCAGTGCTGGCTGCTTCCTGTGGACCTTTCTGTCTTCCCACCACGCAAAGTGTCGGGCAGAGGAAAACACTGGAACATTTTGGCACCTGATGATTTAATTCTGTATTAGCAAACATTTATCTTTCCCTGATTCTGGAAAATAAAATGTATGGAAAGATATTAAGATGTGGACTGTTTTTCTCTATATGAACTTTTGGGAATGCCAGGAAGCATGATGGTGTCGACGTGTACAAAAGTAGAAATATGTATCACTGAGGCTCCCAGTCCTGTTTTCCATCTTTTCCCCCATGATTCTTTATCCTTTTTTTTTTTCTTTTTTAAAATCAGTTTTCTTTCTTTTTTCACATTTATTTTTATTTTATTTTATGGGCTGCGCTGGGTCTTCGTTACAGTGCACGAGCATCTCTGATTGTCGTGTGTGGGCTTCTCTCTAGTTGTGCAGGTTCTGGAGGGTATGGGCTTAGTAGCTGTGGCACGCAGGCTCTCTAGTTGTGGTGTGTGGACTTCTTTAGTCGTGGCACTCGGGCTCAGTTGCCCCGAGGTATANTTTATTTTTATTTTATTTTATGGGCTGCGCTGGGTCTTCGTTACAGTGCACGAGCATCTCTGATTGTCGTGTGTGGGCTTCTCTCTAGTTGTGCAGGTTCTGGAGGGTATGGGCTTAGTAGCTGTGGCACGCAGGCTCTCTAGTTGTGGTGTGTGGACTTCTTTAGTCGTGGCACTCGGGCTCAGTTGCCCCGAGGTATATGGAGCCTTAGTTCCCCGATCAGGGAGTGAGCCCAGGTCCCCTGCACTGAAAGGTGGACTCTCTACCACTGGACCACCAGGGAAGTCTCCCTCTGTTTTCCTTTCCCTTTTAATTATAGCTGTCTCATCTTTCCTATGGGGAGAAAAGAAACTCACCATGACAACTTGAAATTACTACTTTGATTAATGTAGTTTTCTACTCAAAAACCACTCATGACTCATGGTTTCTCCTACACCAATGTACTGACTCTGGAGTTCCCCCCATTGTGGCCACCCTCTTACCATACACCCAGGACAGTCAGATACACCTAAGCTCCTTGTCAATTTTTCTACCTCGGGATCTCTGCTCCAGCTTTTCCCTGAAACCACCATTTCCTTCGTTTCCTTCTCCACATACATGTCAAGGCTTNAAATCATCCCACCCTCTCCCTTTCCCTCAGAGTCCAAAAGTCCGCTCTACACATCTGTGTCTCTTTTGCTGTCTTGCATACAGGGTCCTTACCATCTTTCTAAATTCCATATATATGTGTTAGTATACTGTATTGGTGTTTTTCTTTATGGCTTACTTCACTCTGTATAATCGGTTCCAGTTTCATCCATCTTATTACAACTGATTCAAATGTATTCTTTTTAATGGCTGAGTAATACTCCATTGTGTATATGTACCACAGTTTTCTTATCCATTCATCTGCTGATGGACATCTAGGTTGTTTCCATGTCCTGGCTATTATAAACAGTGCTGTGATGAACATTGGGGTACATGTGTCTCTTCTATTTTAAATAGCTTAAAAAGAGAATGTCACAGGCACAGTAGTTCCCTGTGCTAAGTGTGCTTGTTTCAGCAGCAACATCAGTTCACTGTATGGGTTTAGACTTCACAGCTGTTTCCAGAGGCCTGGTGGATATTCTGTCCTACATCCGGTATAGGAGAGGTGGTAAGTTTCTAGCACAGTCTCTTTTAAAAGTGAGGGTGGTTTTCACCATGAAGCCTGGTCAAGAATCCACCTGCCAATGCAGGAGACTCGAGTTCCATCCCTGGGTCAGAAAGGTCCCCGGAGAAGGAAATGGGAGCCCACTCCAGTGTTCTTGCCTGGAAAATCCCATGGACTGAGAAGCCTGGGTGGCTACAATCGATGGCATTGCAAAGAGCTGGACATGACTGAGTGACTAAACACACACACACACACACTCAGGGGAGCTGTGCCAGCTGTACTTGCATGGCTCAGGAGACAGAGTTCTCCCGGTGGGTAAGTCCATGCATCGTGTGTGTGACCAGTCAGCTCACGTTGGATGGGAGTGTTGGCAGTGCTCATGGCCTTGACATCCACTTTATAGGTGATTACTTTCAGCTTGCATGTCTGCCCATGGAAAGCAAGTGTTCTCAAAGAGGGTTCTTGTGCTGTGGGAGTGGAAGCTTCTTGCATTGACTGCTTCTCCCTTCCCCTCTGCTGGAGTGTAAGATCTTCACCGCTGTAACCCTTGCGTGCTGAGTTGCTACGTTGCGTCTGACTCTTTTGTGACCCCATGGCCCACCAGGCTCCTCTGTCCACGGGATTCCCCAGGCAAGAATACTGGGGTGGGTTGCCATTTCTTTCTCCAGGGGATCTCTTCAACCCAGGGATGAAACCTGCGTCTCCTGCACTGGCAGATTCTTTACCACTGAGCCAACAGGGAAGCCCATAGTAACCCGTAGGGGACCAGGATAGGACTATGAGGGCTTCATCATAACTATGGCTGTCATCACAACGCCAACAACAATAACGGCTCAGTGGGTAAAAAATCCTCCAGAAATGCAGGAGACCCGGGTTCGATCCCTGGATCCGGGAGATCCACTGGAGGAGGGCATGACTACCCACTCCAGTATTCTTGCCTGGAGAATCCCATGGACAGAGGAGCCTTGTGGGCTACAGTCCATAGGTTTGCAAAGAGTTGTACCTGACTGAAATGGCTGAGCAGAGCAGAGCACAGCACATGAGATTATGAATGTTTTAGGAAGGCAGAGTAGTTCTTGAGCTCATTTAGATTTCTTTGCAGAGGTTATGAGGTTTAGGAACAGGAAGAATCAAATGGGTGATTTTTCTCCCTTAGCTTTGGCTCCAAAATAGAGCGGCCTCCAGTCAGGCTTATCTGCCTTTTCCACGACTCCTCACTGATTAGGGGCCCTTTGAAAGAACCCTTGAATGAATTCACAGGCCAGTCTGCTCCAGGTTTTTCCTTTCCCCTCCCCGAGTGGAAAGTAGGGAGTTGAAATAGGGATGCAGTCTAGGTAAGTGGGGCCCCCTGGGGGCTCTGGCAGAGCACCTTCCTTGCTGAGAGATGTTAGACACCTTCCTTACCTGTAAAACCCATCTCACACTCTCAGTGGGAAGATGATGTGAGCTAACATGGCTGGAGTATTTGACATGGTGCTGAGTGTGTAAGTCAACAAATGTTGGCTGTCATCATAACACCAACAACAACAATGGGAATTTTGTGATTCAGCTACCCAGAGCTTCACCAAGGACAAATGTCCATCCAAAGAAAGGAGTCCAGTGGGGCAGCATTGCTGTCTCCATATCGCTGTTTCGTCAGGAATCTGGACTTTTATAAAATGAAAGCATATTAGCTTCAGAGCCTCACTGTAGTCAGACGCTAGGGACTGTACCTGCTGGCCTAATGAAGGCTTTGATGTGGCTTGTCCAGGTTGTATAGGTACCCTACCTTTAATCATGGGAAACCAATGACAGATAGCAACTCACAAGGCTTGCTTTCATCTCAGAGTATTCTTCCAGCATGATTTCAGAAGTAAATATCTAGGCATATTATTTTTGCCTTTATCCCAAATTAGAGTCAGGTGAGAGGATGCTATTTTGTGGCCTTTGCCACAAGAAGATGAGCTGCCCCGGGTTGGTGGATGGGTGGGAGGCGGGTGGAATATGTGTTCTTCTTCAAAATTTATGTATTTCTCTGAACCCCAGTGTTTTATGAAAGAACTCAGGGCTAGGAAATCTGAAAGTTGTGGAAACTACATGTAGGCTTTGCATCCTGGAAACTGGTTCCCACTTGTTCCAGAAAGGTCGTCAAAGGCAAGCAGGCTATGAATTCATCATGCATTCATCATTTAGCCACACCAGGGGGTTTTCTATTTCTTGCCTTATCTGTCATTGAAAAAAAAGATTCACAAGACCTACATTATTTCATTTATTTCATGGTTATAAATAATCAAGTACAATTTGCAACTCTGTGGTTTGTAATGCATTCAGATGGGCCGAGGACGTGATGGAAAAGAACAGGATTGGTTTGTGCAGGAGGTTTGCTGAGGTCTGACTTCCCTGGGGAGTTCCCTCTCTTTGCAGAGAAGGGCTCAGTTATGTTGTAGGGACCTCTCCAGAAGCCAGGGCAAGGAAGGCCTCTGCTCCCAAAGCATGTCTCAGGGAACACCCTGGGTGATACTCTGCAGAGCTGCAGGCTGGGAGAAGAAGGATCATGATTTCCAACATGGAAATCTTTTGAGTCATCTTGGCTGGAGATTTCTTTGGATCTCCAAATCCTTCCATGCAAAAAAGAAAAAGAGGGTGAGAATTCGAAACTGAAGATTGTTGCTGTGAATTGCTAGTGACAACAATATGGTCACGGTCTGTTTTTCACAGTTCGGTTCACACTTATTTCAGGGCTGGGGGGAGGGGGGAAATGTGTTCTTGAAATAAATCGGAACTCATTCAGAGATTGTGAGCAGGAGATCTTAATGGAGATTTTTTCTTTCTTTCTTTCGAAATCATGAGCTTTATTCAGAGTCCAGCCTCCCTGCCTGCCTGCTGAAGATCCTCCAGCAAACTAGAGGCGAATGCCTCTAGTTCTTATTCTCTTTGGCTTTTCCAAGATCAACTACCAAACATCGTCCCACCTGCCCTGTTGGCTGGAGCGCCCAATTCTGATTAAGTCGTCGCACACTCCGGCTGTCTCTTCTGGTGACAGAGCCATGCCTAGGGAGATTTCTGAGCCTGTGGCAGTGTGTTTTTGAGGCCCCATCCCTGGCACTGGGCTGCTCTACTCCTGGCATCCTGCCCCTCCTGTGAGCCCACGGGCTTTTTCAGATGGTGTTCACATGAGCAGGTGAGCCATCCAAGGAAACTTCCACCCTCGTTAAAGCATCAGTAAAGTTTAAGGTTCCCACACCTGACCTCTATCGGGGTGGAGAGACAGCTGCTAAATCTTTCCTCTGATAGGTACTGACTACCCTCTCTGGTCCGGGGAAGGCAATGGCACCCCACCCCAGTACTCTTGCCTGGAAAATCCAATGGACAGAGTAGCCTGGTGGGCTGCAGTCCATGGGGTCGCTAACAGTCGGACAGACTGAGCGACTTCACTTTCATTTTTCTCTTTGATGCATTGGAGAAGGAAATGGCAACCCACTCCAGTATTCTTGCCTGGAGAATCCCAGGGATGGGGGAGCCTGGTGGGCTGCCGTCTATGGGGTCACGCAGAGTCGGACACGACTGAAGTGACTTAGCAGCAGCAGCAGCACCCTCTCTGGTCAGACAAACAAGGTCAAAATTAGAGCTGGTCTTCTGAGTCAGCTGACCTTGTTCCAGGTAAGAAGAGAGCCTTGGCTCCTATATCCTTTATTCGGCCACAATCCTTGAACTGGTTGATCTCCTTAATCTTTTATGCTTTGATTAGACGCTATGAGCGTCCTGTCCCAAGAGACGTGGGGCCGGTAGAGTCCACCCCAAACCTCTCTGCCTCAATATCTGAAGGACTGATCTCCACCTATACTGGGAAGATAAAGCTCAGTCATCTTCAGAAATTCCTTCTCTTTGCTTTTTCTTGTCCCTTGCCTCAATCTGGGTCTTGAAATCCAGCACCGTGATCATCTAACCCAAATGCCCCAGGCCTCACCAGCTTGTGGAGACAAAGAAGGAATGGAAATGTGGTATTTAAGTATTCTTGCCCTCCTCCTCGGAGAAGGCAATGGCAACGCACTCCAGTACTCTTGCCTGGAGAATCCCAGGGACGGCAGAACCGGGTGGGCTGCCGTCTATGGGGTCGCACAGAGTCGGACACGGCTGAGCGACTCAGCAGCAGCAGGCCTCCTCCTTGTGAAGCCAATCTCTCTTCCACCTCCCTCTCCTGATGCTCCCTCTGCACCTGTCCATCCAGCCCTGCTGGCAGGAGCCTGACTGAAGAGGTGTGATGTGCTAGGCTGCCACCTTTCATATCTACCTCGTACCAGGAATGATGGGCTCTAAGCTCCCTTCTGCTTCGGTCCCTAGCTCCCCTGCAGAGGACTCCAAGCCCTGTGCTGCCACCGCCCTCCCTTTCCCAGCCCCGTGAATTGTGCTTTGGGGAGGAATTAACCGCCCTCTTCTCAGGTTCTTGTTTCGTCACTCAGTCATGACCAACCCTATGTGACCCCATAGACTCTAGCCTGCCAGGCTCCTCTGTCCTTGGGATTCTCCAGGCAAGAATCCTGGAGTGGGTTGCCGTTTCCTACCTCATGTTCTCAGGTGGTTCTATTCAAATGAATAAAACAGCAATGATATTAACAAAAACATCTCTCCTTCCATTTAAAAGCACAGCACCCTCCTGCAGTTTGGTTGATTTACATTCATGGATACTGACTGGTCAGCAGTCCTCCTGTCCTGGAAGCAGTCAAAATAGAAGCCCCATGGGCTTGGCTAGGACTCTCTGTAACAGACAACGCCCTCAGCTCAGGGCAGAGATCACCTGACTCCTTAAAAGACTCAATCAGCCCGGTCCTTTCTCTGGGCGTCTCTTATGAACTGAGCTGAAAAGCATTAGTGTTAGTGGCTCAGTTACGTCCAGCTCTTTATGACGCCATGAACTATAGCCCACCAGGCTCCTCTGCCCATGGAATTCTCCAGGCAAAAATACTGGAGTGAGTTACCATTCCTTTCTCTAGGAGATCTCCCCACCCAGGGATCAAACCCAGGTCTCCTGCATTGCAGGCAGTTTCTTTACTGTCTGAGCCACCAGGGAAGACTTGCTACTGCTGCTACTGCTAAGTCACTTCAGGAAGACTTGGGCTCCCTTAAAATCCAGGTTTGAAGACCTAACCCCTAACATGACTGTCCTCAGAGATGGGCCCATTGAGGGGATAATTAAGGCTCCATGAGATCATAAGGGTGGGGCCCTGATCAAATAGGACTGGTGTCCTCATGAGGAGAGGAAGAGATGCCCGAGATCGCTCTCCTGTTTGCACACAAGATGTGTGGGTGGAGAGGGCAGCTGTCCTCAAGCCAGGAGGAGAGGCTTCATCAGACCCCAACCCTGCTGACACCTTGATCTTGAACTCCAAGTGACCAGAACATGCGAAAGTAGGTTTGTGCTGTGTAAGCCTGCGTACTATGGTGTCTTGAGAGGGACCCTCAAGTCTTGCTGCTCCTGTGGTGATGGACCGGTGGGGGGAAGGGACAGGCTGGGCCCCCTGGCAAGGGTGAGCACCTCCTCATGACAGGCTTGTGGTTCCGGGACTAGAGGAACCATAACCCCATGACTCCTCCCTCTCAGAAGGCTTTCATGCATGACGTTTCATTTGGGTCTCATAGTACCTTTATGATCCTTTGCAGGCGTCAGAGTGTTTTATTGCTGTTTTACAGCTGGTGAAACTGAGGTATTAAACAGGCTGTGCAATTTATGTAATGTGTCTGAAACTGCTCTGAGAGCTGGTGCTCCAGGCTTGCCGCAGCCTGATTCAGTATTCTCACTATGCAGGGCATCTCCAAGTGGGTGAGGCCGAGGGACCTCTGCTAGGCTGGGGACAATTTCAGTTCTTTTGTCTCATCGTTTTCAGCATCTGTAGGATGGCCAAGGGCCCCGGTTCCCAGCCATGGAGTAGCTGGGGAGTAGCTGTGAGAACCCAGTGGGGGCCTTTTTATGAGACAGACGACAAGCTGGGAACTACAAAAATCCATGATGCTGAAAGACAAGCTCGGGCCCACCAAGGGGAGGCCGGTCTGGGAAGCACGAGCAAGCTAAGCATCGGGCATGAGCTGGGGACGTCTTGCTTAAGTGTATGTTAAATTTACTTAATATATTTAGTATACACTTGATGAAACTAAAACCCACCCACAGAGAGAGAGAGATGCCTCATGTTCTTCACTTCTTGAGGCTGGTAGCTCTACAGCTAAGGCCCCCTCTTCTTCTAAGTTGGCCACTAGCATCCTTACCCCTCAGTTAGAAGGCAAGCTTCTTGACAGCTAGAATCTCCTGGGGCTTGTGTGCTAATGGGTCTCCTGTACTAAGAATAAAGGAGCAACTATTTTTAATTGACTGGGCTTCCCAAGTGACTCAGTGGTCAAGAATCCACCTGCCAACTCAGGAAATGTGAGTTCAGTCCCTGGGTGAGGAAGATCCCCTGGACAAGGAAAGGCAACCCACTACAGTATTCTTGCCTGGAGAATCCCATGGACAGAGGAGCATGGTAGACTACAGTCCTTGGGGTCACAAAAAGGTCAGGCAGAACTTGGCAACCAAACAACATTGTTAATTGATTATCTATCAGCCACTACACTTTCTTCCTTGCCAACACAATCCTTAATTTTCACTGCTTCGGAAAAGCCAGTCCTCAGCCTGGCCCAGAGGTTGCACTTTAATCATTTTAAGTCAATCTTAGGTTTTCCTGTTCTTGTTGCTAGTGGTTGGTTTAGAAATGGACCTGTTCTATGCTTTTGTGGCTGTTATCCTTAAAAAGGGCAATGTGGTGCCTGGATCTGTGGCAACCACCTTGGCATCATGAGGGGCCCAACTCAAGAACACAAGCTAAGATCCAGTGGTGACAGAGTGGGAAGGAGAGAGAGTCTGGGACTTGAACAACATTGTCAAGCTACTACCAATTAACCAAACTTGGAACCAGCCCACCTTCAGACTTCTTATGTGAGATAAGGCTTATCTGTGGTTGCTTAAGCCACTCCTAACTAGGTCTTGATCTTCCATAACTGAAAACATCTAGACCCAAGAGGCGTGCCATAACGTTTTGTTCACTTGCTGACAAACGAAACCTGCTTTAATTCACGTCATATTGGTGAACTAAAGCTCTAAATGTTGACCAGTAGAGGCAGAAAATTCTGGTATAAAAAAATATTATTTAAGCAATCAGGAAAGCATTTTTTTTCTGTTTTTTTCAGGTCTTGAGTTTGGTGGTGAGGTTGATGGATGAGGAGATTCTAAACCTTGGGAAAATCATATTAAGAGAAAATTTCAAAAAACTTTAATTTTCACTTTTTAGTTGAATTATAGATTTAAATTGGCCAGTGCGCAAAACCCTGCACTCACTAAGGTGACCCTGGAAGGTGAGTTTACTCTGGCTGGTCTTGAGGCAGGATGTGGACTCGAGTGCCATTCTGTGACGGGTGGCTGCTCCCCTGGTCGCCTCCAGGGTCGCCACCCATGGACCTCTGTGGCAGGTACCATTCATGTGGACACATTCCATCAGGTACCTTTGGGGCCACTTGCAGCCCAGAGAATCAGCCCATTTTTATTCTCTTTCCATACCGCCAGAGACTCCCTTCCTGCCTGCATAATCTGTGGGGGCTTGGAGGATCACAGCTCTGCTCCGAGAAGGAAAGCAGGACCAGACAGAAGGCAGAGCCTTTGCTTCAGTCTGTTCCGCTCAACAGAAGGACTTTTGGTGGCTGGTCAGTTGGATGTTCTTCTTCCTCACCTGGAATACTGCAGGCACCTCATGTCTACCGGACTATCTTTTCGTTGTTGTTGTGTAGTTTTTAAGTCATGTCTGACTCTTTTGTGACCCTGTGGACTGTAGTCCGCCAGGCTCCTCTTTCCATGGGATTTTCCAGGCAAGATTACTGGAATGGGTTGCCATTTCCTTCTCCAAGGGGATCTTCCCCACCCAGGAATCAAACCCTTGTCTCCTACACTGATATGGACAGAGGAGCCTGGCAGGCTATAGTCCATGGGTTCGCAAAAGAATTGAGCACAACCTAGTGACTAAGCTGACAGCACCCGAGCTCTCCAGTTTTGCCTGGTTCCAGCTCATGCCCTACACCGGCCCCCAGAGCTGGTGGTGCTACTCCTCTGGGTGGCACCGCATCCTCTGCAGACCACTGTGAGCTCCTTGATCTGTCATGTGAGGAGAGGCTCTGGACTCCGCCCTCCTCTCCAGCCTCTTCTCTCCCTTTCATCTGCCACAGACAAAAATCTACCTGCATCCAACTCCTGGTAGCTTCTAAAGCCCACACGTTCCTGGCACCTCCCTTGCACCCTTCCCCACGTGCTCATCTCTGTATGCCTCTGCACCTTGCCTCTCGGCACCTTGCAGCTCCCTTTTTGAGACATGTCTCTGATGTCCTCTGGGGAACCTTCCCAGATCCCCTGGTGCAGAGTTAGAGTCGTCTTTTCCTCTGTACTTCCTCCTCCTCATCACTGCTTCACACCCAACACCCAGTCACTGGCTGGTTTCTTCATCTGCCCCTCCCACTACATTCTGAGCATGCTGTGCTCAGGACTTGGTCCTGCCCATCTTTGTATCACTGTGTCCAGCACAGAACCTAGCACACACTAAGTGCATACCAGTCACTTTCTGGTTCAAACTGAAGTAAATCAAACTGGAGAAAAAAAAAAAAAAAAAGAGTAGGACGAAACACCTGCAGCAATTTCTGAGTCAAACAGGTTTGTTGTAGGCGTCTTCTTTTTGTGAGGATCCTGGGAACTCAGAAAATGCACCAAACTTTAATTCCTTTGCCGGTTAGTGCCTAGGAGTAGATATCGAACAGAGAGAAAATTGGGGAGGTTGAGGAAGCAGGTACAGAGAAACACCACGGATGGACCCTAAAATAACCCCCTGCCTTGTCACCCTCTCATTCTTTGTCCTCACTCAAGTTTTAAAATAGTCCCTCTAATTTACAGTTACTCATGGGGTCTTAGATGGGTTAATTCTTTTCATTTCATCCTCAGAAATTAGTGGCAGATCTATGGGGCAATGAAATTGGACAAGCTCCTGAAAATTCTGAATCCTCAAAATTCTTCCTCATTGGAAGACCAGAATATTTGTTATTCTTTACATAAGGTTTCCTCCATCCCCAACTTGGAAATTACCATCTGCTTCCATGAGCTCTCCCCAGCTTCCTCTGTGAACAAAAGGGCAAAGTTTTGACTCAATAATTTTAGCAATATCTACCTCCCTTGTTGATGAGTAAATCTTCTGCTTTCTTCAGGGAATTCTGTATCTCCTTTGGTCACCTATTATTCAATACACATTCCTGGCCTTTTAGGAACTTTCTCAGGACTGTTGTTTGGATTTATCTTGGACAGAAAGATGGACCTAGGGTCTGGAGACATGGTCTCCGAGGGACGCTCTGGATCAGATCTTTCCCTGGTGTTTTTCCCAGTGGATCAGCAGAAGCCTCCTCAATCCTCCATTACTACTGTAAGCAGAAAACTGGTCATTCCTTTGTGGGGAATGGGAAACAGCCAGTAACAGAAATTTGAACGAGACGTATTTGTTTTCATTCCTTTCTTCATGGCAACCGATTCTGTTCACTTCTGCAGTTTTTGTAAGCTGGAAGAATAAAGGTACTTGATAGTGATTTTATTTTCCTAACCTATACATTTTGAAAAAAGTCTACATTTCCTTTTTCTGGGTTACTATGGCTAAAAGTATAATTAGAAAGACAATAAGATGATATTTTATATAGAAACATTTGTATTAGTGCCTAATAAAAGAAAGTATAGATAATAGAGGACGTGAAAGATATTATGCTTTTGTTTTAACTGCATGGAAGAAAAGTGTTAGTTGCTCAGTCATGTCCAACTCTTTGCAACCCCATGGACTGTAGCCCACCAGGTTCCTCTGTCCATGGAATTCTCCAGGCATGAATACTGGAGTGGGTTGCCATTCCCTTCTCCAGGGCATCTTCCTGACCAGGGGATCAAACCTAGGTCTTCNTCATGTCCAACTCTTTGCAACCCCATGGACTGTAGCCCACCAGGTTCCTCTGTCCATGGAATTCTCCAGGCATGAATACTGGAGTGGGTTGCCATTCCCTTCTCCAGGGCATCTTCCTGACCAGGGGATCAAACCTAGGTCTTCTTCATTGCAGGCAAATTCTTTACATCTGAACCACCAGGAGCTACATGGGATATAGTTTATCTCTGAAAGGATGAGGCACTTATACAGCTGCCTGGCATGGATACAATTAGAAAGCTCTATGGAATGTCCAGGATCTCTGAGCCCTTCAGCATCTTTAGGAAAGCTACACCCACACGCTTCAGTTTCTTTAATGTTTTACAAGAGACTTTTTACTAGTTTCCTTTGGTGAACTGGATTCCAAATAGTAGGGGAAAAAATAAAAGTAAGAAACGAGGATGACGAACGGTTGTCATGTGCTTTAGCTCCCAGGCATGGAATTGGGGCTCAGGCCAGCAGGGTGAGTTTTCTTTGGGTCCAGGCCAGCAACATGAAACCCCAAGAACCCAGGCTTTGGATACGTCATTATCTAACAAGCCAAAGGAAATGGATGACATGATGCTGACTGAAAGAGATGATGAATTCTAGTCTGTAATTTATGTGAACATCCACTCACAGTTAAAAATACTGATTAGTATCAGTACCAAATTGTCCAATCTCAGTATCAAATGAGAACAGAGACGCAAAGCACACAGACCCTGCGTGGTAATAAGGAGTTTGGTCTAGGTATCCCGGCAATGATCATTAATTTTGCTATGTTTTGATTTAGTGTTTGTGTTAATGTATTCTAGTACGTCTGAGAATATGAAAGTAACACCTGGTGTGCTCTGTACAAATGCTTCTCTGCTTTAGGAGGAAAGCCAGAGGGGACACGCAGCTGAACCCGAAACATCGTTATAAATAGGCTCCAGGGAATTGACTCCTCAGATTTCTGAGAATAAAACAAAGTCAGAGAAAATATACAAATATGGGAGCCTTCCTTGTATGCCAGATACGCCTTTAAGGAAATATTATGCTCAGAAGTTTGTTTTGGGGCAGTTTGTAAGCCAAGCTATGTTTTCACAGTATAGCCTTGCATGCAAATGCCATTACACACCCACCCACACCCACCCACACCCACATCCACTCTTTACAAGCAGAGGCAATGAGGCCAATTAAAAAAATGCTCATGTCCACAGGTTTAATTTTGCTGATATGTCAACACTGTCAAAAGGTGGTTATTCCTTCTAGACTATCTCTGCCAGCGTTGGGCACTGTTGACTTCATCTTCCTTGAGGTAATCATTCCAGTCCTCAGTGCCTCTGAGATCAGCATTCCTTTCTCTTGTGTAATTGAGAGCTGGCGACTCACACGTTTAGCTTATTATATAAAGAGTCTCCAAGAGAAACTGACAAGGCAAGAAGCAGTTCTTGCCCGGGAAGGCCTAGAAGGGCAGCATCTTTGCAGAGAGAAAAGCTACTATTATTACTTGAAATGTATGATATTTCCTAGATCTGCACAAATCTAATAAAGGAAGATAAATTGACTTTTTGGATTTTCTTGTGCTAAAATATCAAAAATCCATTTCATCCTTTTATTCCATTTTTACTTAAAGCCTAACAGCTGAGTTTCATTCAAGTCTAGCTTGCTCCTGCCACCCTTGTTCAGATTCATCACGAAGGAGAGGATAAACTAATCACACTGTCCCATTTTCATGGCTATGTTCATCTTACACCCTTATTGGCAATTCGGCTGAACACTAAGGTGTAATATGAGTAAGAGCCAAGCCAGCATTTTTCTCCCGACGTCTAGAGGAGTGAATGGTTCCCATTTGCCACAATCCCAGGGCTAGGAGGTCCCACTAGCAATCTCTGCCTTCACCTGGAAGGGAAAGGTGAGAATAGGCAATCCATGAATTCAATACACCCTGAAAAGATATTTTTGGCTCAACAAGAGTGCTGCGTATTCAGCTGGAGTTCTCAGGTGCAGTAGGGAAAATGCAGTGGTCTGTTGAGCTCCCATTTTGGCTGATTGATACACTGCTAAATGCTCTTTGGAGCTCTGCCAGGAGAAATATAAACAGCAAAAGAACTTACTCTATAAGTATCTGCCTTTTTGCCAAATCGTATGAGGAAAATGTGTTTAAGGAAAAAAAAAAAAAAGAGGAGGATGTATTTTTATTACATGCATGCTCATCAGACCCCAGCTCTGTAAAACCCATTAAAAACAACAGGAAGTATTTAAAATCAGCAGTGGTCACCTTCACTGGTTACTAATTTACAAGATTGAGAACATTTGGATCAGAAGATGAAAGTGCATTAATAAACACAGATTTCTGAAAGAATCCTTGCTGACCTATTTAGAGAGAGGGCTCAACATCTCAAGGAAAAATGTCAGCACGTAAGTGAGGAGAAGGCGTTGGTACTTGACGATGACACTGGGAAGTGGAGAGGTTTGTTTAACAGTCACTTGCAGAACCCTGAAAACTATCAGTATTTTTTTTTATTTTCCTTATTTTTGATTGGAGGATAAGTTATTTGCAATATTGCGTTGGCTTCTGCCATACATCACCATGAATCAGCCATAGGTATACATATGTCCCCTCTCTCTTGGACCTTCCTAGAGAGGACCATGCCACCCCTCTAGGTTGTCACAGAGCACCAGGTTTGAGCTCCCTGAGCCATACAGCAAATTCTCACTGTCTATTTTACATATAGTAATATATATGTTTCAATGTTAGTCTCTCAGGTCACCCCACCCTCTCCTTCCCCCACTGTGTCCACAAGCCTCTTCTCTATGTCTGCATGCATTACTGCAGGGGCACAAGTTTTCAAGCTAAATATGCGTGACAGGGCTTTCCCAGTGTCAGAGGAAAGGTTCCCTTTATTCCAGGCCTGTTTGGTTTTGTAACTCAGCTCCTGGAACCCAGGAAAGTTCCCACACCAATACAGGGTGCAGTCACCACCAACACCCATACCCACACCCAATGCTTAGTCTGAGCCCCACTCCATTCTGCACGTTTACAGATGCAAACACATTTAACCTTCCCAACAATCTCAGCTAGACCCTCTCCTTATCCCCAGTGGCTAGAGGAGGAAGCCGAAGCTAGGAAAGGTCTAATAGCTCGTGGAAGATGTTCTCACAGCCAGTCCATGGTGGAGACAAGACACAAACGCAGTTGGCTGGCTTTCAAAACTAGCATCTGAGAGAGAGGAGCAAGCACCTAGGGCTGTTTTAACATATCAGTCTTGTCCCTTGAGGAGCTCCACTTGACAGTTTCTCCTGTCCTTTGTCCTCTCCCCAAATCAATAATTTTGGAGGGAAAAAAAGCTCAAACCCACGGACTTTTTAAATCTATGTTTTAAATGAGATAATATGGTGGCTGCATAGTAAATATACGTAAACAAGCAAAGTGGAAAAATAGCAGATGGCAGGTTGCGGTCAGCACTGAGGACTGGATGCCTGATTATAGCCATGTTTACGTGTGTGAGGCTCACCAGGGTCTTGGCATCAGCAGATGTTTAAATGCTTCATTTGCGGATGGGACTAGAGGGTAGATAAAGGCAAGGGAGTCATGAAGGCAGGAATGAAACCAACAACAGCTGCACTTTCATCCATTCTTATGCCCCAGAGTCCCTTCAGGGTGAGGTCTCTTCCCCAGTGAATGTTACATGGCTCCCTGTGGTATGCGATGGCAGGAATGTCTATTTAATGAAACTTCCATAGGCATCTATGTTTCTTGCTCTGAAGGGTCCTCAGATTTTTACGGGTTACAAACCATGTGAACTCTTTCTGATGCTGCAAAACCACTGCACCCAGGCGGGCCTGCCCTGACCCAAGAGGAGAGAAGATCATGGAATCTTCCACAAGGCTGAGCTGAACAGTACAGGCCGGGACACATCCCCAGCGTATGTTGCCCTCCTGCCTTTCAGGTACCACCCAGACATTTCCAAACCAATATGTAAGAAATCGTTAGACTTTCCTTTTGTGCCTTAGTTTCTTTTAGTTTGGCTTTCTAAGTAGGTCCATTTTCAAATACAAGTTGTCAGACAAAGAAAAACTGCTTTGCAAAGCGAGGCCCTCTGTCTCTGGGGCAGCAAGGCGTCCCAACAGCCCCTCTGAGGTCCTGGTAAAGCCTCCTGGTTTCTGTGCTCCAGTGACCCAGGTGTTTTATCCAGATGCCACTCTCTCCCCATGACAACCACTTTCACTCCTGCCTTGGGTCCTGCAGCTTGGCACCTGGACTTGCCTTGAACAGCCGCTGCAGAGCCCTTCTAGGCGGTCCAGTGGGCTTTCAGGCACAGCTTCCTCCTGGATGCTGTCTCTGGCTCAACCCTGACATCTACCCACTGACCCCTCCAGGCCTTGGGACCCCAGTCTAGCAGCTGCTGCTGCTCTGAGAGGGAAGTTGAAAAAATGCACAGGGGCCTCCAGACCCTTCAACTGGGTGCCCTCCTGGATTTTCTTCTTAAGAGTCACTTTTTCTGTTGCAGAATGTAGAGTCAGTCCTTTTGTCCATGCGGTACTGTGGCTTCCAGATCACCAGAGACAAGACACAGCTCAGAAGGAAATCTCACTCCTTGATTCTTGGGGTTTGGGCCCCCAGAGTTTGGGCTTAGCTAAAGCCCTGTGTTTCGAAGTACAATATTTCTTGGTAGATGCCATCTGGCTTTTTAGACTTGATTTTGTCCAAACAAGAAAATTACATCAAAATGGAAAATATTCGCTTTTGGCATTCTCAAGTGACAAAATGAAACTTTCAATTCTTAAAAATCACCCAAAGTAAAATTTGAATAAAAAGTCAAAGTACTTATGACAAGCCTTTGGTGAACCCAATCCTCCCTATTTTACCTATATTTCAATATTCTGGCATTGCCTGAAGTTCCTTTTTACCTTCAGACAGCATGTTTAAGAAATGACTCATCTTAATTTTTTTGTAAGTTAACTCACATCAAGAAAATGTGATTTGATGGGTAATTTTTCTATCCAGTATCCAACTTGCTCCTCATGGCTTGGAAAAGCCTGTCACGATTCCCAAGTGTGAATGCTAAACCAGTCATAAAGAGAGGCACATGCCTAGGGCTACAGCAAGCTAAGGACAGCTAGGATCAGGCTGAAAAGGAAATATACACACAAGTTAGCACATAGGCACATACACACTTGTGGGCACACACATACCTTCACACACATTTGTGCTAACAGAATAGATATCTGAAAAACATCTTTTTATTCCCATGCTTTATTTTTTTCTTTTTGATGGGTTTTAGTGGAACTCTAAATTGAAAGCAAGCTGGTACAATTTCTGTATTAAGCAAATGAAATGCCTTAAATGTTTAAAAACCTCTGATGGAAGACTGGCTTCTTAAATTTTCAGGAGTAGCTGTCTTCTTCTAGAAGTTACTGGACTGGAAATGAAGAAACTGGGTCCCTGACCAGGTTCTGTGAAACATCTAGGCTCAATGGCTTGGCAGGACTGGGCTTGTTTCTTTATATGGGAAATGAAAGGTGGGGGTCTTAACGAAATTTCTAGCTCTAAAAATTTTGTGTATATATGTGCTAAGTCACTTCAGTTGTGTCCGACTCTTTGCAACCCTATGGACTGAAGCCTACTAAACTCCTCTGTCCATGGGATTCTCCAAGCAAGAATACTGGAGTGGGTTGCCTCGCCTCCTCCAGGGGATCTTCCTGACCTAGGGACTGAACCCAAGTCTCTTTTCCTGCATTGACAGGCGGGCTCTTTACTACTAAAAATTGAGTCTGTAATTAATAAAAATACACTGAATGTGAATTTTCTTACTGCTGCTCTTCATGGCTGTGACTGGTCCTTTTGGATGTTGGAGGGGCCGTGTGCACTGGTGACACATTCATTTCCTGTGTCCCGGCAGCTGTGGCTCGGGGCATGAGGCTGTGGGTGGCGATTTTGGCTGGTGGATGATGCCATCAAGGTCTGAGCTCGGGAATCCAGAGTCCCTGCCTCCCGTGCCATTGAAGTATTTCTGCCGTGAGGTCATTTGCTCACTGCTTAACATGTTAACATTCCATACATCTACGTGGAAAATTGCAAACACTAAGACCGAAACAAAGTGCATCATTCAGGACAGCAACAAGGAACAGATGGCTCACTGGAATTAGGGCATTTCAGAGGTTGGTTCACAAAGAGGCCCTTTATGAAAATGTGGGGCAGCACAAAGGAATATGGTGGTAACCTAGGGTTAATAGCAGCAGAGAAGTCACCACGACTAGGACTGGGGAGACAACGGGAGGGAGGGGGCCAGTGGCGTCTGGAATTCTTAAGTCACTAATAGAGGAGACCTTCCGGAGAGGGGCAGGGACGTTTGCTGGAGCAATGCAAATAGGCCATGACAATATCTCAGAAAGGGGCCAAGGGTAGTAAATAACCCGAGCTCCTTCCTGCCCTCCCTGCCTTCCACCAAGCCTGTAGTCAGGGAGTCCATTGATGGAATCCATATCCACCAGCCTTCTGGGGCAGGAAGCTGGGTGGAGGAGACAGAGTGTAGATCTGGAAGATCAAAGAGAAGGCATTGGCACACAAAGAAAACAAATAAACACACTCTAGGGACAAGATGGCTTCAGACGCTCTCAGGATGAAACTATAACCTTTAATCACTAGCTGCACTGAAACAATCACTTATTTGTTTTAGCCTTTTTGTTACAGGCACTTGGGAGGCAGTTCCTGAGAAGCAGAAGGAAAAAGATGTGAGCATCAAACGATGATATCGACGTCTAAAGGTAAAAAGGGACCAGATGACTTCCTGGTCAGCAGGACCAGGAAATAACCAGTGAGCCTGTGTGCATCTAGGAAGCAACGTGTTGGTCACCAACTCGTGTGAGTGGGTCTAGGGGGCAAGATTTTGGCAATGCTTATTTCAGCATTGGGAGAGAGTGCTCAGGCCGGAGGAAGGAACCAGTCTGACCCGGAGTGGACCCTCAGCCTGTTGCAGAGAAGGACGTACCTGGAGTCACCTCCTCCACCCAGGAAATGCCTTTTCTGGAGTGCACGATGGCGTGGCTGTGGCCAGTACCCCACTCTGCTCTGCTGCCGCGGGATGTGTCTGCCTCTCATGCTGCCCATCAGATTTACAGTCTGCAAAGCGGACTTGGGTGTGGACGTGGATCCTCCGGAGGCTCTGGGGGAGTCCAGCTGCCATTACCCTTGAACCGCTGAGAACGTCCACCAGCCTATCTAATGTCACCTCCACAAGCACCCTCTTCTGCGCTCTTCCTGACAGCCCTCTTAGCGTAAGTGTACCGTTCTTTTTCAGTGAAGACAAACAGAAGGTCCTAGAAGGGAAGCACATAGACGAAGTTTCGATAACCAGTGGGCTGCAGAGCAAAAATTTCATGTCGCTAATTGTGACTGCTTAAATGTGTTAAGAATTGTTCCTCTCCACGGAAATCTTTAGAAAAAGGCGAAAGATTTATACGATCTGAAGAGAAACCAAACTACCGCACAATTGCACTCATCTCACACGCTAGTAAAGTAATGCTCAAAATTCTCCAAGCCAGGCTTCAGCAATATGTGAACCGTGAACTCCCTGATGTTCAAGCTGGTTTTAGAACAGGCAGAGGAACCAGAGATCAAATTGCCAACATCCGCTGGATCATGGAAAAAGCAAGAGAGTTCCAGAAAAACATCTATTTCTGCTTTATTGACTATGCCAAAGCCTTTGACTGTGTGGATCACAATCAACTGTGGAAAATTCTGAAAGAGATGGGAATACCAGACCACCTGACCTGCCTCTTGAGAAATCTGTATGCAGGTCAGGAAGCAACAGTTAGAACTGCACATGGAACAACAGACTGGTTCCAAATAGGAAAAGGAGTANTCCGACTGTTAGCGACCCCATGGACTGCAGCCCACCAGGTTACTCCGTCCATTGGATTTTCCAGGCAAGAGTACTGGGGTGGGGTGCCATTGCCTTCCCCGACATACAAAGCTACGGTAACCGAAACAGTGTGATAGGGGCACAAAAGCAGACACACAGACTATTGAAACGAGAGAGAGCCCAGAAGGAGCTGTGCGGTGTCACGAATGCAAACTGGATCTTAGCTAATACTAATGTACCAACGCTGGTTCATCAGTTAAACAAATGCACCACGCCAATGCAAGATATCAAAAGGGGGAACTGCGGGGAGGGGAGGGAGCCCAGGAGAACTCTGTACTCTCTGCTCAATTTTTCCATAAAACCCAAACTTTCCTAAAAAAGAAAAAAATGGCCATTGCCCTAGGCGGAATCAGAGGACTTGCATTCTTAATCCTACCTCATTCAGTGACTATGTAATCTCTACTGCCCAAAATACTCATATGCCCTATTTTATCCCACCTTTATTAACACAAAAGGGCTTCCCTGGTGGCTCAGCTGGTAAAGATTCCACCTGCAATGCGGGAGACCTGGGTTCGATCCCTGGGTTGGGAACATCCCCTGGAGAAGGGAAAGGCTACCCACTCCAGTATTCTGGCCTGGAGCGCAGAGTCGGACATGACTGAGTGACTTTCAGCTCAGTTTTTAACCTAGTGAGGTGGAGAGTGAGGGAGGTCTGCCTCTCTCCCTTCAGAAGGTAAAATAAGCCACCGAATAGTTCTGTTTCATGCCCAGCATCACGAAGACAAACTGTCCCACTGGCACGGCCAGCATGGAGAACTGTACCGCTGAAAATAGGGGCATGTTTATAATTCACTGGGACAATGGTATCTTTGTATAATGTCTTTAATACCAGGATTCACTGGGAAATATTTTCACCCACTAGAGAAAAATCAGGACTTTGTCAGCTCCCTTTGACGATTCTTTCCAGGAAACATCTCAGGCATGTATCAAGGCAGCCACATTCATCAGTGACATTTACAAAACATAATTCTTTTCAAAAATCTCAATCTAAATACACACTGGAAATGCTCATACTAAAATTCTATTTTATTTTCATGGGTATCTACCCATCAGAATATAAAATCCAGCTAAGATACAACAGGTTCAAGCTCCAAAGTCTATTTAATATTTGAACTAAATCGCTATGAATTTTTTTAACTATTACTTTTAATTTCATGTATCCATTTAAAACACTTCAGAAAGATCTAGTAATAAAATCATAATTCTAATTTTTAAAAAATGCTTAAAAATACTATTTCTGCAACATTTCCTGATCAATATAACAAAACTCAAAATACATAGTTTGTATCAAATATACACTTGATGTTCAAATGTCATTGCTACCAGTTTTAGCTATATATTTCAGGAAAATTAACTTCTCTAAGCCTCAATGTTCATATTGGTGAAACAGCAGTAGATAAATAGTTATGAGATTCAGAAATGAGAGATAATTCATTTGCAATACACTACACCGTGCCTGTCATATAAGTGCATGCGTGCTGAGTCACTTCAGTCACGTCCAACTCTTTGCAATCCTGTGGACCGTCGCCTGCCAGGCTCCTCTGTCCATGGGATTCTCCAGGCAAGAATACTGGCATGGGTTGCCATGCCCTCCTCCAGGGGATCTTCCTGACCCAGGGATCGAACCCGAGTCTCTTCGGTTTCCTGTAGTGGTTCTTTACCACTAGGACCACCTGGGAAGCCCTAACAATGATTAATTATAAGAATTTTTCTCTAATGTTATGTCAACTACACCCCTTTTTTTAAAAAGAGGAAAAAGACTATTTCAAAACAGTATTTTCTTTTTTTGATAAGTATTTATTTGTTGTTGTTCAGTAGCTCAGTTGTGTCCGACTCTTTGCAGCCCCATGGACTGCAGCAGGCCAGGCTTCCCTGTCCTTCACTATCTCCCAGAGTTTGCACAAACTCATGTCCACTGAGCCGGTGATGCCATCCAACCATCTCATCCTCTGTCACCCTCTTTTCCTCCTGCCCTCAATCTTTCCCAGCATCAGGGTCTTTTCCATTGAGTCAGCTTTTTGCATCATTTACTGAATTTACTGGATTCCATCCATCTAGAGCTAAGTTAAAGGCCTATTTAACAGCAGCTTTAAATGAATTTTTAAAACTCCCAACTATGTTTTGTAATGAACACACACTATAAGAAATTTTGTACAAATTAAAAAGACCCCAAGGATATTCAACTGTAACCTCAACAACAAAGTCATTGCGCCCCATCCTGTCCCCACACATACAGCCAACCATCAGCCACGCTGGAAGTTTCTGAAGTAAGCTCCTGTTGAACCAGCCTTCCATCCAAACACCCCAATTTTTCGGTGACTTCCTGAGGCTCTCCTCCCATTCAGCCTCCATACTGTTACCAGAGGTATCTTCCTGAAACTGATCTAACACCCTGGCAAAGATCATGAGAGTTCCCTGCCTAGAGAGAAACCCCAAAATTGGGGCTGGCTATGGCATCCCAGGCTCTCTTCAACCTGGTCCATATTCAGCCAGATCCATCTTCCCATAACCGCCACCCCATCCCATTCAGCCAAACTCTGCAAATGAGTTCTGTGGTTCTGCTAATGCAACAGAATTGCCCCGCCAGACCCTGCCCCTGAAGCTCCCCTCCCTGCCACTTTCAGCCTCTGTCCACGGAAAATCCACCTGACCTGAAGGACAGAGTTTCCCCAATACCCAACCCCAGGGGGACTGTTTGCTTCCTCTTATGAAAGAAAAGAGAGTAGAGTAGAAAACTATGACAAATATAATTACATTAAAGGGATAGACCATACAGTGAAATATTACTCAGCCATAAAAAAGAAAGAATGCTGTCTGCAGCAACACTGATGAACCTAGATATTATCATATTAAGTGAACAAGTCAGACAGAGAAAGACAAATATCATAAGCTATCTATCTCTTATATGTGGAATCTTAAAAAAAAGATCAAGTGAACTTTAATTTATAAGACACAAATAGACTCACAAACATAGAAAACAAACAGGGTTACCAAAAGGGAAAGGGAGGAGATAAATTAGGAGCTTGGGATTAACATTTCCATACCACTATATATAAAATAGGTAACCAAGATATTGAATATAGTTCCCAGTACTGTACCACAGGTCCTTGTTGGTTACCTGTTTTATATATAGTAGTATGTATATGTTAATTCAAACTCCTATTTTAGTGGTGGCTTATTAGTTCCATTTTCCTTACCAGGACCTCCTGTTTTAAAATAACGCATGTAAATGGTTATTATGGTGCCTGGTCAGGGTGAGCAGTTTCAGTCAGGGTGCTTCCTCTAATACTTTCCTTTCTTCCCACCTGGAATTGAGATGCAAAGGCTGGAAGAGCAGCAGCCATCTTGTAACAAGAGAACAACCACATGATGGCCAAGAAGCAACATAGAAGTCTGGGTCCTAGTGGCAAATAGAGGTTCCCCACAGCCTTCCCAGTCCCTGAGAAAAAGAAAACGTCATCAACCTGTTTTTTGCTACAAACATCCAAACGCAATCTTAACGCTCATTACTAGTTAAACCTATTTCATTTTTTAAAAGAAAAGAAAAAGCCCAGACTAATCCTACCATAACTAGCTACAAGCAGCACTAGCACGGTGGGCTGTGCTGTCACTCAGCCGTATCTGACACTTTGTGACCCTGGACTGTAGCCCTCCAGACTCTTCCGTCCATGGGATTTCCCAGACAAGAATACTGGAGTGGGTTGCCATTTCCTTCTCCAGGGTTCTTCCCAATCATGATGAGGCCCTATTAAAGATCATTCACTACACAACTGACTATGAATCTCAAAGAGGAGATGAAATCTGAAATCAAGATTTTGCAGAATCCTGAAGCCAGCTGAAAAACACTGAGGTCACACAGACTGAAGGGGGCAAAGTTCTCTGAAATCTTTACACTCCAGCTTCCAATTCAGCCAGCACCAGAGTTAATTTACACAGGAAAGGTAGGATTTTGACCATCCATGTATTTCTGTATGCCTTAAAAGTGAACTGAAAATGAAAATTACAGCTAGAATAGTTCTCAGTTCCTTTTGTCACCATGCACAAAAGTAGAATCACGGGGCCTTAATGTGAAAAAGGATTAAAACAACTCAGCGTTTTCATGGAAAACAGAAACTTCTGTCTTTTTTCTTAATCAAAGAGGGTTTTTTCATGATCTATATACATGATCTATATACACAGATTGGAGAAGGAAATGGCACCCCACTCCAATACATCTCCTTCTGCTCCAGCCACTGACCTGGTTTCAGTTCTTTGAACTCGCCGACCTTCCTTCTGCCTCAGAACTGTCTGTTGCAACACTCTTTTACTTATCACATCCTTAAAGTCGCTTTCTCAGGGTAGGCTTCCTTGATACTCCAGTGAAAACCAGCTCCTCTTGTTTAATTTTTCATTATACCTTGGATATTACACTTCACCCTTATACCACGTAAATTTACTCACGTGGGTTTGTTTTTTTCCTAATTTCCCCAGTAGAACAGTAGCTTCCTAAGAGAAATACCATGTCTGTTTACATCTTTATCTCAGACAACCAACATAATGCTGAGTCTATAGAATTCAGCTGGTTAATTCAGTGCTGGAGGAGAGTAGCGTAGACAAAGCTTAGTGTTTCCTTTCAACCTTCTGAAGTATTTAATAATGGTTATTTTGATTTATCCAGGTCAGTATCAAACCTTATCTCTTCAGATTTCATCCGTTGAATTTGTGAGGTGGATATAAAAATTAATTTCATATGTATGAAACTTAAAATTCTGTTTTTTATGGTATTTGTCTTTCAAAGATGTCACTTATATGTGGAGTCCAAAGTATGACACAAATGAACTTTTTGATGAAATTGAAACAGGCTCAGAGATGTAGAGAACAGACTTGTGCTTGCCAAAGTGGAAGGGTTAGCTAGGGAGATTGGGATTAGGCAGCTGCAAACTGTTGTGTATCGAATGGATAAACAACAAGGTCCTACTGTATAGGACAAGAAACTATTTTCTATGATGAACCATAATGGAAAAGAATATGAAAAAGGATATATATATTCATATATGTATATATGAATATATATATGACTGAATCAGTTTGCTATACCCCAGAAACTAACACAACATTATAAATCAACTATACTTCAATAAGATAAATTTAAAAAAGAAATTGTGTTTCAGGAAGATCCGGAGGGATGATGTGGGGTGGGAGGTGGAAGGGAGATTCATGTTTGGGAGTTCATGTACACCCGTGGCAGATTCATGTCAATGTATGCCAAAACCAATAGAGTACTGTAAAATAAAATAAAGTAAAATGGAAAAAAAAGACAGTATATAAAACATGGCTATATTTAGTAGTATACTAAAATATGCAGAGGAGGAATCAGTTAACATAGGTCCATTTCTCACTCCTTGCCTTTGGCAGCCACTGTTTAGCTCCTTATTCTAAAATGACAAAATAATACAGTTCTTTTAACACCAGTGTCTTTTTAACTTTGTGGTAGTGTTAAGGGTGGTCTGTTGAGTCTGGCATCATAATTTTTTGTTGCAATTACAGTGGAATTTTGGAAATGTTAATAACAGTGACCTTAGGTTGGTTTTGCAAGAGAATTTATTCAATAACTATTTTATATAATTTAAGGACAAAGAAATATGGAAATTTGGGGCACATAATGAAAGATAAGTAGACAAGGCACAATCCTCATTTGTATGATGATTAAGACAACTTGACTTTGGAAAGTTTTTCACATTCGTAGGCACTGAGTATTCTGAAGGGGTGGTTTACTGTTTGAAGTTTGCTTTTGTTTTGACCTTTATTCCAGTTATCCTGTTTCTTCATTCCTGGCTCTGGTGCTGGCTCAGGCGTCCATTCCTCTGCTGTAGCCCTCCCCCTCCCTTGGTCAGGGTCACCCTCTGTATAGATTCAGTCTCCTCCACTCTCCCCAGCTCCTTTTCCCACAACATCTCCATAATCTTGCCGCCTCTACAGCTTTCTTTCCCACCTCTTCTGCTTTCATTTCATCCAAGCCTGAGTCTCTTTTCCAGTTCCTTTCTTTCCATTTTATTTCAGGTAACTCTGAGAAGGGAAGATAAATTTTAATATAAACATAAATTCATGAACTGATTTCTTGAGTATTTTGTGGATTCAGTAACAAGGAAAAGATCTGCTGTGTAGGTCTCCTCTCATATGAGAGCATTCCTTAATCAAACTAGGTGTTAAATTAAGAGGAAGGTAAAGGTAACAGAGATTTTAGTATCTAAGAAAGATGTGGTTTTTACAAATTAGAAAAATAAATGGACTTAAAAATTAATCTGGCAATTGCTTCTGCTTAATATAATCATCAAATATTCAAAATGTTTCACTGTTTGCACTGAATCTCAGTTAATAAATATACCTCATTAATTTCATCTCTTTGTTGGAGGTGATTCCAGATGGTAGGGAAATAATTAATTCAGTGTCACCAAATATTAGATGACAGGTGCATCATTTTTATTTAGAACCCAGTGGCATCTGAGCTTCTCTCACAGTCAATGTAAAAGCAATTTGCTGTATAGTCTTCACTGAACAAGTGTCCTGCCAGCCTGACGTAGCAGAATTCCACTGCGCAGAAAGCAGAGGTTTGAAGCAGCTGCTGTCTTAGTGGACATTGTACAAACAACCGCCTATGTGACAAATTATTGCCTGGGCTTATGATCATCTATTGCTTCTGAGTTTAATATCTTAAAGAATTTAGTTTTGGTTTTTATTTTGCTTGCTAATCTTCACAGTCTTTTTGTAAGACATAAAAGTAACTCCTATCACCTGTTCTAATAACAATAGAGGATGAATGAGAGAAGCTACAGAAAGCAATCAATACTGGCTTTGTCTTTTCTGTGTTCTTCCTTGATGTTCTTCATGTTCTGCTCAAAATCATACCGTGAGATCAAAAATGATGACAAAATGGTAAAGCATGAACTCTTTGGGCAGGCATTTTGTGGAATGCCATTTTAAGTCCCGCACTTTTCCCATCCTGGGGTGGACTCTGACAATGCAGATGGCATCACCCACTGGCTGGGTTCTGGGGCTCACAGGTAGTGGTCCTTCCTCCTATTTAAGGTGTAAACACCACCCTTATGGCAGAAAGTGAAGAGGAGCTAAAAAGCCTCTTGATGAAAGTGAAAGAGGAAAGCGAAAAAGTTGGCTTAAAGCTCAACATTCAGAAAATGAAGATCATGGCATCCGGTCCCATCACTTCATGGGAAATAGATGGGGAAACAGTGGAAACAGTGTCAGACTTTATTTTGGGGGGCTCCAAAATCACTGCAGATGGTGACTGCAGCCATGAAATTAAAAGACGCTTACTCCTTGGAAGAAAAGTTATGACCAACCTAGATAGTATATTCAAAAGCAGAGACATTACTTTGCCGACTAAGGTCCGCCTAGTCAAGGCTATGGTTTTTCCTGTGGTCATGTATGGATGTGAGAGTTGGACTGTGAAGAAGGCTGAGCGCCGAAGAATTGATGCTTTTGAACTGTGATGTTGGAGAAGACTCTTGAGAGTCCCTTGGACTGCAAGGAGATCTGACCAGTCCATTCTGAAGGAGATCAACCCTGGGATTTCTTTGGAAGGAATGATGCTAAAGCTGAAACTCCAGTACTTTGGCCACCTCATGCGAAGAGTTGACTCATTGAAAAAGAATCTGATTCTGGGAGGGATTGGGGGCAGGAGGAGAAGGGGATGACGGAGGGTGAGATGGCTGGATGGCATCATGGACTCGATGGACCTGAGTCTGGGTGAACTCTGGGAGCTGGTGATGGACAGGGAGGCCTGGCCTGCTGCGATTCCTGGGGTCGCAAAGAGTCAGACATGACTGAGCGACTGAACTGAACTGAACAGTATGTAAGTTGGTTTCCTTATATTGACTGGGAAGACAATAGGGATGTTGTGCATCTTTTATGCTAACCTACTAAAAATGTTTTATCAGTTCAGTTCAGTCGCTCAGTCATGTCCGACTCTTTGCAGCCCCACGTATCGCAGCACGCCAGGCCTCCCTGTCCATCGCATCTCCCGGGGTTCAATCAGACTCACATCCATCGAGTCAGTTATGCCATCCAGCCATCTCATCCTCTGTCGTCCCCTTTTCCTCCTGCCCCCAATCCNTTTGGCCACCTCATGCGAAGAGTTGACTCATTGGAAAAGACTCTGATGCTGGGAGGGATTGGGGGCAGGAGGAGAAGGGGACGACCGAGGATGAGATGGCTGGATGGCATCACGGACTCGATGGACGTGAGTCTGAGTGAACTCTGGGAGATGGTGATGGACAGGGAGGCCTGGCGTGCTGCGATTCGTGGGGTCGCAAAGAGTCGGACACACCTGAGTGACTGAACTGAACTGACTGAAATGTGTTAAGAAATGAGTCGCAAAAGAGAGTCAGACACGACCTAGCGAGTAAACAATAGCAAATGCACTAGACCTTCTTCTAAGTGTTTTATGAACATTAACTCACCTATTTCTTAACTCTGTGAATGAGGCTGTTATCATCCCCATTTAGCATGTAAAGAGAATATAGCCAGAGTATTAAGTAGCTGGCCCAAGGTCACTCAGATACTCAGGTGAATTTTCAACTCTGAGTCCAAAGACCAGCTCTTAAACATTTGTGCATGGAGCTCAAGGGGCCAGACACAGGGAAGGGAGAGGGTGGGAGAGGCAACGTAATTCAGGTCGAGACAACTGTTCAGGGTGTAAGGAAAGAGAAAATGTTAGTCGCTCAGTCATGTCTATGCCCATGGACCTCGGGCTGGAGAGGCTGGGGTGAATGCACAGGCTGTCTATCCCATCTCCTGCCTCCATGCAGTGGCCCCTACTTGTAAAGATCTGGATTGCTCCCAGGGGCCCAGGAGGCCCTGGCCTACTCTCTCTTCCCTCTTCCATTTCTCAATGTTCTGCAATCTGAATTCTCCAGGCAAGGATATTGGAGTGGGTTCCCATGCCCTCCTCCAAGGGATCTTCCTGACCCAGGGAACAAACCCGGGTCTCCTGCATTGCAGGCAGATTCTTTACCATCTGAACCACCAAGCATTTAAAGAGCTCAGATGTTAATTACAGATCTTAACTAATCATTTACTTTCTAACTCTCAGAATTAAGTGTTGCTTCCTTGCTTCTCAGATTATCTGAGGATCTAAGTCCCGCCCTTGTTACCCATTGGAATGAAGAACAAGGAGGTTCAAAAGGTTAAGTTACTAAAAACAAAAACCTTGGTGCTTTGCTTTGTTTGGTTTGGGGATCCCGAAATGTCCATGCCCAGTATTTATGGAACCGGGAAGTGCTAATGTCACAGGAATGTGACAGGCAGTCATTTGATACCAAAGAAATCAGGAAGTGCTGGAAACTTGAAAAAAGGTGGCTGTTCAACATTTCAACTTGACTTTTCCCCCCAGTCCAAATCAAGTGTTGGTGTGTTAGAGGTTTTTGTCAGTGATGAAGCTAGTGATTCATTTAATTTTTACCCAGGCTGTGGCTCAGCCAAATGGCAGTCTTCTAGCTCATGTTGCGGTCATGGACTATATTTCACTGCCCTTTTTTCTGAAGCAACTCCACAAAAGGGCCCTATTTATTTTATTTTATTTTTTCATTTCAGAACTAAGAACTCATTTTTACTTGAGTGAGGCTGAAAGATATTGCAGATTTTTGCTGGTTTTCAGTCAGTCATGTTCCACTCTTTGTGGCCCAGGGACTGCAGCACATCAGGCTGTCTCCTGGAGTTTGCTCAAACTCATGCCCATTGAGTCAATGATGCCATCCAACCATCTCACCCTCTGCCGCCCTCTTCTCTTCTTTCCCTCAATCTTTCCAGACATCAAGGTCTTTTTTAATGAGTCAGCTCTTCACATCAGGTGGCCAAATTATTGGAGCTTCAGTTTCAGTATTAGCCCTTGCAATGAATATTCAGGGTTGATTGGGATTGACAGGTTTGATCTCCTCGCAGTCTAAGCAACTCAAGAGTCTTCTCCAGTACCACAATCCGAAGGCATCAATTCTTCGGCACTCAGCCTTCTTTAAGGTCCAACTGTCATGCAGAATAGAATATGCCTTAAATGGCCTTATTGTGTAGTACCACTGACCACATATGACAATTTAAACTTAAAGTGATTAAAATTATATACAGTAAGAATTCATTTCATCAGTTGCAGGAGCCAACTTTGGAATGCTCAGTGGCTCACTGGCTGTTGACTGGTGCCTGCTGAACTGGACAGGGCCATGCAGGAGAACTTTCTTCTTGTCACAGAAGCCACTGCTGGAGAGCCACTCAGGACCTGATCTCAACTGGGAAAAAGAGGCCAAGCATTAAAAGGGGGCTGTGAGGAGTCTTCCCTGAAAGGGGCCCTCTTTACTGGGCTTATGACTGGAATGGCAAAGCATCTCTAAGTCCCAGGGGGCTAGCTGGCTCAGGTGGACTTTGGAAGCTGTGCTTTGGAAAGCAGCCTATGTCCCTCCCATCCTCTGTTTCTGCTTCTCTCCTCTTGCTCTCAGCAAAGTGACTGATGTTAGAGCCTTTATCAACCACACAACAGGAGCCAAGGAAAAGTGGGGAGCAGCAGATCCAACATTTGGAGGTGATGCTGATGGTGATAGGGCTTCCCAGGTGGCACAGTGGCAAAGAATCTGCCTGTCAAGCAGGAGACCTGGTTCTGCAGGGGAAGATCCCCTGGAGAAAGGAATGGCAACCCACCCCAGCATTCTTGCCTGGAGAATTTCACGGACAGCAGTCTAGCGGGCTACAGTCCATGGTATCACAAAGAGTCAGACACGACTTAGCCACAAAATGACAACAACGACAAGCTGATGATGGTGGTGATGTTAGTAAAAGAGATCCCTAAAGGGAAAGGACGCTTGGGGGAAGGGCATGGAAGGCCCTCAGTCCATGGTTTTCACCAAAGGATCACGATCTGATGCACCAAGCCTCACCTGTGGGCACTGTAATCTGGAGGTGTCCGACTGGAAGAGTTCTAACCCACCTCATATTGCACACACTGTGCTAAAGATGGTACTCTGCATGAACGTGGGGACGATGGACCTTCGATGATACAGCTGTGGACCCAGTAAGCACTTAAGGATAAGGAAACCTTTTCTCCTTTCATACTCCCAGATGTCGAGTGATGCTTCCCTGTGTACTGTAAGCACTTATTAGTGCCAGATGGGTGACTGTGAACTTGAGTCTTATTCAGGATATCAATGAAGTCTATTTCGCACATGGAATGAGAGGTCTTGTTATAGGGCAGTGTGATGCAAGGCTTCCCCCGGACACTCAGCCTGCTCTCTGTCTGCCTCGCGTGGCCTGTATGACTGGAAGGGTCTGAGTGGCCATACAACATGCAGGACAGGGCTTGGGAATAGAACCCAGGTTGCTGCACATGGGTTGAACTTGGCCACGATGCACCCTGGGGCTCCCAATAGGTGTCTTCCATCATCAGACTGGCTCAAGCTCTAGGTATAGTGGAGCCTTACAGTTGAAAGCAGCAGAACTCGAAACTGCTTTAGGAATGACCCAGGAGGCCAAGACCCTCACCTCTATCTGCTGCATGAACTTGGGTGCCAAAAGTGTCATTGTACATCAGTTTTCTTATCTTTAAAATAAGTTGCTGGAGCCGTGTGATTTCCAAATATAAAGCCACGTGAAAGAACACTTTCTTTGGAAAGCACTCCTTGTTATTACTCATTGCCCTGTTCTTTTCAAGGTGCTTGACAGATAGATTTTGNGTCGCTCAGTCATGTCCGACTCTTTGCAGCCCCACGTATCGCAGCACGCCAGGCCTCCCTGTCCATCGCATCTCCCGGGGTTCAATCAGACTCACATCCATCGAGTCAGTTATGCCATCCAGCCATCTCATCCTCTGTCGTCCCCTTTTCCTCCTGCCCCCAATCCCTCCAAGCATCAGAGTCTTTTTCAATGATAAATACACTAGATAATTCACCGTAAGATATTAAAGAAAGTCACTGATATGGGCTATTTCTAGTACAAACAATAATAAAGAAATATGTTTTATTTGTAAATAAACTCTTTATTCACCCTGCCTCTGGCAATCTGCTGAAGTAATGAGTTTTGTTTTTCTTTTTAATCAGATGCCCTGAACATCCTAGCAATAAATACATTTTATAAGTAAAGGCACTGGAATATGAATCAGAACACTGCACCCTTCTCTGCAGCAAACAGCTCTTTCTGTGTTATTCTAATTCAGCAGACAGTTGCCTCTTTTCACTCAAAAGTAAGGACCAAAGCAAGACCCAAGAATAGACTACACCATAAATAATTAGGGCTCACTCACTTGCCGCTATTCTTGTTTTGATCCAGAAGGCTAGGTTTGAAGTTCTTCCAAAGCCATCTGAGGACTCAACTCTCAACTTCTAAACCTAATAGTCATAATTGCTAACGTTATACATTACTGTAATTCTCCATTTCTGTCAACAAACAAATTCTGAATTTGTTACAGCTGACCCACACATTCAACAGCTGGGGCAAATGATCACTTGGCAACCTGGGAACACTCCAGCCAAACGCAAAGTCACCCTGGAATCAAGGACCTTGGTCAGAAATGAAAATCGAAATAAGCTCTCAAGTTCAAACGGGAATGGAAAATGTTTTGAACAATGCACGATTTCAGAAAATGGAACAACTGTACTTTGAAAGTTGAGTGAGCTGACACTCCCTATTCACAGCCTACAATTCTTTTCTGATTAGATCAGCCCCCACAGCAAGCCATCGGGATAATAAGCTCTGTAATGAAGTCATCGAATTGGATACTGATGGGAAATCATAACCGGCTTCAAAACACATCGGGAAACAATGCGTTTTCCAGGTCTCTAGCTTTCCACATAGCACCCTGGCCAATACTCTTAGTTTTCTTTCTGAGACCAGACGAAACACAGAACATCTATAAAACCGAGGACAAACTGATGACTTATGCATTTTCACACCACAAAGAAGATGAAGGAAACAACCTCCACTTTTTCAGGAAATTCGGGACTACAAGTTTGAAACAGTGGATGTGTAAAGTTCCATACTGATTATTAGGCTATAATGAAAATTAGATAAAAGTGAAATCGGTAATGACCTCCAGGATCTTCTATTTCCTTTTACTTTCAAAGGCAAATAAAAACCATCTTTTACAGAATGTCCACTTCCTCAAGCCAAGTCAAATCAGCACCTCAGTTATTTCTGTTTTTCAAGTCATCTGCAATTACCCACGTGTCACAGAGGTAAAACTTGATGGGACAAAAATTCATACAGCTATCTTTTTTTTTTTCAAAAGTAAAAAAGGTATTTACTTTCAGACTGTTTCTTTCTGACCTTAAAGAACACAGGTGTACCTGTTCCATAAGGTCTATTCAGTTCAGTTCAGTTCAGTCACTCAGTCGTGTCCGACTCTTTGCGACCCCATGAATCGCAGCAGGCCAGGCCTCCCTGTCCATCACCATCTCCTGGAGTTCATTCAAACTCATGTTTATTAGTATATTGCAATCTCTCTCATTTTTAAAGTTCTGGAACAACTGATTAAGAATCTTATTTTTAAATGGAAGTATAGATGTAAACATGAGTGTACTGGACATGAACGCATATACAGATGCCACGAATGTGCTTTAGCCTAAAATGTCATAGCACTTGCTCAGTGGTAGTATCATACAATAGAGCCTTGGCACAAAGGAATTCTGATTGTGCTGTATACAGAATTCTACATGCATTAAAGGAACGTCAAAAATAAAATATGTTCTAGAAGGAGATGAAACATGTTCATGGGTAGATTTTGAGCTTTGCGTGGTGGGGGGGCTTGGAATTTAATCAGTTCAGTATTCTATATTTCTACTTTCTACTAATAGACTTCTAGCGATACATGCATCTTAAACCATATAATCCCCATTCAATTTACAGAAATTGAGTTTCTTAAGACCAAAGCAAATATTCAAAAGAAGCAAGAGCACTTGAAACCAACCGATGAAACAGGCCCTGATTCACCATTAATATATTAAGCTCTTAGCCATCCCTGGGTGTGGAGTGCTTAGATGGAGCCACAGTTAGGAGACCGTCTGGACATTTTGAAAGACAATGTCCAGAAACTAAAAGACCCTTTAAGATGGGAAAGTGTTCTTTAATCTAACCTCTCATTTACCTATAAAGTCAAACATAATGCTAAAATGTCAATACTATTTATCACAGAATTTCCTAACATAAAGGACAGGCAGAAAAATATCTCAAAATATACTCCTTTACCTTTAAATTTACAACAGACTCTAACAAAAGTCTTTCATCCATCACACTATCAAGTAACCTTTACAATATGTAGGAATAGATTTAATATAGTCACGAACCATTAACTTTTCAAATAAAATCATTTTGAGAAAAACGATTTGGTGATGCTCTCAGTGGTGAAACAGTCCACTTATTTAAGCAGCCAAGAACCTTTTTTTAAGGGTTAACCAATACCTCATATCAAGCAAGGGCAGCAATGCCTTAGTAATCCCACGGAGAAGGAACCGATAACCACCCTCCCAGCAAGAAGGATGATTATGCGTAGTGCTTAAGAGCTTTTACAAAGGAGAAAAACGCAAGGTGCTTCTTGGAAACCAAACGCCTCCCCCGCACTGTACTGCCCATTCGACGGTGTCTTCCGGCCATCGCCCACCGGCCACCCTCCCTGCGGTGGGATACGGAATCCCGTCCCCAAAAGACCAGGTTCAGTCCCAGGACTGGTCCAGACACCTGTTTACTTGTGCCCAAGCAGCAGTGGCTCCTCTCAAGCAAAGGAGACGGTCACCCCGCAGGCCTGTGCCCCGCCCAGGCGGGGGGATGGGGGGACGACATACCTTTGTACCTCTCCAGGACATCCTCGTAGGCCTGGAGGTACTCCTGCTCGTCCACGCACAGGTAGGCGGCCGGGGAGAGGTACCCCGCCATGCCCAGGTTTATCTCAGCGGGGACCGGCCGAGCCCCCTCTCCCGCTCGAAACCCGGACTGGACCGCAGCCAGCGAGGGGCAGCCGCGGGCACGGAAACGCGCGAGGAGGGCAGGCTGCGGGGAGCGCCGGGGCGCACAGGGGGTCAGCCGGGGAGACGCCCCGGGGACTCAGCGACGGTCCCTGCAGGCTAGCCCGCCGGCGGCGCGCGGCGCCAGGCGGCGCGGGGGAGACCGGGGCCCGGCGACGGCGGGCGCGGGGCGGCGGGCGCCTGCACCCTCGGGAGCTGAGGCGGCGGCCGCCCGGGCCCGGCTCTGCGCGTCCATCTATTTGCCATGAAGTGATGGGACCAGATGCCATGATCTTAGTTTTTTGAATGTTGAGTTTTAAGCCAACTTTTTCACTCTCCTCTTTCACTTTTATCAAGAGACTCTTTAATTCTTCTTCAGTTTCTGCCATAAGGGTGTGTCATCTGCATATATGAGGTTGTTGATATTTCTCCCAGCAATCTTGATTCCAGCTTGTGCTTCATCCACCAGCATTTCACATGGTGTGCTCTTCATAGAAGTTAAATAAGCAGGATGACAATATACAACCTTGGTATACTCCTTTCCTGATTTGGAACCAGTCTGTTGTTCCATGTCCAGTTCTAGCTGTTGTTTCTTGGCCTGCATACAGATTTCTTGGGAGGCAGATCAGGTGGTCTGTTATTCCCATCTCTTGAATTTTCCAGTTTGTTGTGATCCACACAGTCAAAGGCTTTGGTGTAGTCAATAAAGCAGAAGTAGATGTTTTTCTGGAACTCTCTTGCTTTTTCAGTGATTTAGCGAGTGTTGGCAATTTGATCTCTGCTTCCTCTGCCTTTTCTAAAACCAGCTTGAACATCTGGAAGTTCATGGTTCATGGTTTTTCTTTCTAGATATGATATATCTTCTGATACTCATCTTATTCTTTACTAAGAGCATAAAACCAATTTTGTTAATAACTAATTCTAGAATTTGGCCAAGAATCGATATTCATCTTTTCATTATTCATGGATATTTTTAAAATGAAGAAATATTGTTAGATCTAGATTTTTTTCTTTCTTTTTCCCAGATTCTCAGAAATTCATGTCAGTGGCTAATTTCCATGAGCTGTTAGTTTTCTGTCCTTAATCTATCTTCTTGTACCTTAATGTCAGTCTTGGTCTCAAGGGTAGTTGTCTAGAATGAATGAATTAAAAAGCCTTCAATTTATTTTCAAAGTAATTTGATGGCAGCTGGAACCCAACTTGATACTGGCTTCCTTCAGAACACGTGCTAGATTTTAGACCACATTTGTTTGTTCAGTTGTCCATGTACTTGATTGTATATTATCTATTGTATTCTGGACACTGTGTTCAGCACTAGTACAATGGATAAAAGAGAACGCATATTCAGAGAGCATATGTGAAGTGCTGGGTGGTCTGTATAGGACGCTGTGGAAGGAAGAGAAGGGAGAGAAAACTCTGCCTGGCAGACAGAAGTGAGCTGGGGAAGGCTCACTAATGAGTCTTGATGCATACGTAGGAGTTCTCCAGAACAAGGGAGAGGAAAATGGAATAGTCCACTTATAAAGAATAAGAGTACATCATGAGAAATGCTGGGCTGGAGGAAGCACAAGCTGGAATCAAGATTGCCGGGAGAAATTTAAATAACCTCAGATATGCAGATGACACCACCCTTATGGCAGAAAGTGAAGAGGAACTAAAGAGCCTCTTGATGAAAGTGAAAGATGAGAGTGAAAAAGCTGAAGCACAAGCTGGAATCAAGATTGCCGGGAGAAATTTAAATAACCTCAGATATGCAGATGACACCACCCTTATGGCAGAAAGTGAAGAGGAACTAAAGAGCCTCTTGATGAAAGTGAAAGATGAGAGTGAAAAAGCTGGCCTAAAGCTCAGCATTCAGAAAATGAAGATCATGGCATTCGGTCCCATCACTTCATGGGAAATAGATGGGGAAACAGTGGAAACAGTGCCTGACTTTATGTTTTTGGGCTCCAAAATCACTGCAGATGGTGATTGCAGCCATGAAATTAAAAGATGCTTACTCCTTGGAAGGAAAATTATGACCAACCTAGATAGCATATTCAAAAGCAGAGACATTACTTTGCCAACAAATGTCCATCTAGTCAAGCTATGGTTTTTCCAGTGGTCATGTATGAATGTGAGAGTTGGACTGTAAGGAAAACTGAGCACCAAAGAATTGATGCTTTGGAACTGTGGTGTTGGAGAAGACTCTTGAGAGTCCCTTGGACTGCAAGGAGATCCAACCAGTCCATTCTAAAGGAGATCAGTCCTAGGTGTTCATTGGAAGGACTTCGGCCACCTGATGTGAAGAGCTGACTCATTGGAAAAGACCCTGATGCTGGGAAAGATTGCAGGCAGGAGGAGAATGGTACGACAGAGAATGAGATGGCTGGATAGCATCACTGACTCAATGGACATGGGTTTGGGTAGACTCCAGGAGCTGGTGACGGACAGGAAGGCCTGGAGTGCTGCGGTTCATGGGGTTGCAAAGAATAGGACACGACTGAGCAACTGAACTGAACTGAAGTAAACTGAAAGGGTAAGAGTGAAGCAAATAATATCACTTGAATGGGGAACCAGACAAAGTGTATTGTATCAAAAAAAAAAAAAAAAAGGAGAGTGAGAGAGAGAAGAAAAGCAAGGACCTCCAGAAGGAAAAAAGCAAAGAAAAGAACTTAAGAAAAAAGAAAAACTGAGCAAAGCACAGCTTCAGGCAGAGCACTCAAGCAGGAGAATTGTCATCAGAGACCAGGAAAAGACTCCCTTTGAGCGGCCAGTTCAGCTCGCTCTCACCTGGAGGGAGCACTGCCTGATCCCACACAGGCAGTCAGTACAGTAGGGAGCCTTGCTGTTCTTAGAGAACCCTCCCTCCAGAATACCCATCTGAAGGCCAGTGTCCCTATGAAAGACTCAGGCTGGATTTATTAAGACTTGTTCAGCCTTTTGCTTGGCATGTCCCAGGAATTTCTGAAGCTCTCTAATTTCTTTATTCTTGCCATTTATAGAAACTAACAGTTTTAGCCTAAGAGGAACAATGGATTTGACGTGTAGTCTAGGTTTATTCTGCTGTTTGTGGTTCTGAGGCTATTTAAGTTAGCTTATCCTTTATTCAATTAAAAAAAGAAAAGGTCATGAAATTTTGCCAGTTCTTTCATGAATCAAATGAGGTTTTAGCCTTTGAACATAAAGTCTAAGGGGTGAATTCCCATGCTAACAAATAGCCATGGTCATATTTATAGACAAACCCAATTACTGATCTAAATTTCAGTGATTACTAACCAGATGTCAAGACTTTTCTTGTAATCTCCCTCCTAAAATTGTCACTAGGGCCCTCAGGAATTCTCTGCATGTCACCTCTGATCACTGTGTGAGTCAGCAGTAGGGCTTGCTGCTGCCCTGCCCTCTTTTGCTTCTTGAGAAGAAGAGGAAGAAATTTCAGGTCTAATGTGAGCTGGCTCCTGCAGGTTTCTCTGTGTTTCCATTCCCTTAGACTGATCACTGGGAGTGAGAGACAGCCAGAGAGACAAAGGGGGAGAATCAGTTATCCAATAAATGGTCATTTTGTATGTTCATAAAATGTTTAGTAAAAATTATGATTCCTTGGGAGAAAAATAAGTTTAAAAGGCAGACATTTTGAAAGATACATTCCTGGATATAGACAATAATGAATTAGGAGATGAAGAAAAACACTCCTAAATACAACCCTTGAGCCAAAGAGTTAGTAAAAAGGATAATTCATAGAAATTAATGAACAAGAAAATACTTTATATCAAAATTATGAAGCATGAAAAAGCTATATTATGGGTGAAAGTATACAATGCAAAACATGTTTAAGTATAAAGGAGAAAATATAAAAATAAAGAGAATAAACTTCTACAAAATAATGAGAGCAACAAATCAAAGAGCAGAAGAAATTAATAAGTATAATCATTAAAACTGATAAAACAATTTTTATTGACATATA
>SJYX01013207.1:314617-337591 GCA_006410675.1 Oreotragus oreotragus
TACAATATTGTAAAGTAATTACTCTTCAAGTGATATGCCTACTCAAAAGGAGTAAAGAAGGTAACAAGAGCAAAGTTTTACCATATATAAACTTGAGGATTTTTGTTAAAAATGCTTATTTTAAGAATTATCATATTAGAAAATGTACTGATTAGAATTTATATGAATAATCATGAAAGATCATGCAATTCTGGCCTTGAACACTTTTTTTCTGTTTTCCATGAATTCAAAAATTTATATTATGATGGAAGGTACACAAACTCATCCCTCATTTTTAAACCGTTATTATAGAAAGACTGTAACCATAACTCAGAGGCAAGTTTTTCCTGATATTCACATACTATACTCAATTGAGAGTCTTAGATCCATCATTTGATGAAACATAAGAAAAAACAATTTATTTTATGTTTTGGATTTTTTAAATTTATTTTAATTGGAGAGTAATTACTTTACAATATTGTATTGGTTTTGCCATACATCAACATGAATTCACCACATGTATACACATGTTCCTCATCCTGAATCCCCCTCCCTCCTCCCTCCCCATACCATTCCTCTGGGTCATCTCAGTGCACTAGCCTCAAGCATCCAGTATCATGCACCGAACCTGGATTGGTGACTTGTTTCATATATGATATTATACATGTTTCAATGCCATTCTCCCAAATCATCCCACCGTCTCCCTCTCCTTCTCCCTCAGAGTCCAAAAGTCCATTTTATACATCTGTGTCTCTTCTGCTGTCTCGCATACAGGGTCACCATTACCATCTTTCTAAATTCCATATATATGCATTAGTATAACGTATTGGTGTTTTTCTTTCTGGCTTACTTCACTCTGTATAATCGGCTCCAGTTTCATCCACTTCATTAGAATCGATTCAAATGTATTCTTTTTAATGGCTGAGTAATACTCCATTCTGTATATGTACCACAGGTTTCTTATCCATTCATCTGCAGATGAACATCTAGGTTGTTTCCATGTCTTGGTTATTATAAACAGTGCTGCGATGAACATTGGGGTACACGTGTCTCTTTCAATTCTGGTTTCCTCGGTGTGTATGCCCAGCAGTGGGATTGCTGGGTCATAAGGCAATTCTATTTCCAGGTTTTTAAGGAATCTCCACACTGTTCTCCATAGTGGCTGTACTAGTTTGCATTCCCACCAACAGTGTAAGAGGGTTCCCTTTTCTCCACACCCTCTCCAGCATTTATTGCTTGCAGACTTTTGGATCGCAGCCATTCTGACTGGTGTGAAGTGGTATCTCATTGTGGTCTTGATTTGCATTTCTCTGATAATGAGTGACGTTGAGCATCTTTTCATGTGTTTGTTAGCCATCCGTATGTCTTCTTTGGAGAGATGTCTATTTAGTTCTTTGGCCCATTTTTTGATTGGGTCNGTGTTCTATGACATATCTGTCTCTTATACACATCTAGATGTGTATAAGAGACAGTGGTAATGATAACCCTGTATGCGAGACAGCAAAAGAGACACAGATGTATAGAACAGTCTTTTGGATTATGTGGGAGAGGGAGAGGGTGGGATGATTTGGGAGAATGGCACTGAAACATGTATAATATCGTATATGAAACAAATTGCCAGTCCAGGTTCGATGCATGATACTGGATGCCTGGGGCTGGTGCACTGGGACGACCCAGAGGGATGGTATGGGGAGGGAAGACGGAGAGGGATTCAGGATGGGGAACACGTGTATACCTGTGGCGGATTCATGTTGATGTATGGTAAAACCATACATCAATATTGCATCAATATTGTAATGCAATATTGTAAAGTAAAAAAAATTAAAAAAAGAAAATCTAAAAAAGAAAAAGAAAGCAATGTTGGGGGAGAAAATAAGATGTAGAAAATGTGTATATTATAACCAATTTTAAGGCAAAAAGAGATATGACATTCATAGTGTGTGTGTAATGCCTTGTGTGTGTGTGTGTGTGTGCGTATGTGTCCAGCAATGATTATATGAGTTTGGATGAAAAGTTTGGAAGATTACCTACAAAGTTGATAGCAAAGATTCAGAGAAGGAATAAAAACAAAAAAGTGTGGGAAAGGAATGTTATTTATTGTTATACTTCATTATTTACATTATATATGTATACTTTATATTATAAAATATTTTATATATGAAACATTTTATATTTATAAATTTAATATGCCATACTTATAAATTTTATACTCATAACATATATGTATAAATATTTACCTATTATATAAATTTATAGATACATATATTTTTGAGAATATGTCAAATATTTTATTCAACATTTTAAAATCTAAAATATATTTTATGTGATCATGTTTAAGAATTTATATAAAATTTCTATATGTTTTAGGTTATTTTTAAATTTCTTAAATTTTATTTTTTAATTGAAGATAATTGCTTTAGAGAATTTTGTTGTTTTCTGTCAAGCCTCAACATGAATCAACCATAGGTGTACATATGACCCCTCCCTCTTGAACCTCCCTCCCATCTCCCTTCCCATCCCATACCCCTACATTGATACAGAGCCTGTTTGAATTTTGAATTCCCTGAAACATACAGCAAATTCCCTATCCATTTTACATATGGTAATGTAAGTTTTCATGTTACTCTCTCAATACACCTCACCCTCTCCTCCCCTCTCCCCATGTCCATAAGTCTGTTTTCTATGTCTGTTTCTCTATTGCTCCCCTGAAAATAAATTCTTCGGTATCGTCTTTCTAGATTCCATATATATGCATTAGTATATGATATTTTTCTTTCTCTTTCTGACATATTGTCTGACTCTCTCGCTATTGTAAATAGTGTTGCATGAACATTAGGGTACATGTATGTTTTTCAATTTTTATTTCCTCAGGGTATATGCTCAGGAGTGAGTTTGCTGGGTTATATGGTGGTTTTATTCCTAGTTTTTAAAGGAATCTCCATACCATCTTCCATAGTGGTTGTATCAATTTACATTCCTACTAACAGTGTAAGAGCAATCCCTTTTCTCCACACCCTCTTCAGCATTTATTGTTTGTGGATTGTTTGATGATGGCCATTCTGACTAGGGGCTTCCCTGATAGCTCAGTTGATAAAGAACCTGCCTGCAATGCAGGAGACCCCAGTTCAATTCCTAGGTTGGAAAGATGCCCTGGAGGAGGGAAAGACTCCCCACTCCAGTATTCTGGCCTGGAGAGTTCCAGGGACTATACAGTCCATGGTGTTGCAAAGAGTCAGACATGACTGAGCCACTTTGACTTTGACTTGATTCTGACTAGTGTGAAGTGATAATCTTATTGTAGTTTTGATTTGCATTTTTCTCATAATGAGTGGTGTTGAACATCTTTTCATGTGTTTGCTAACCATCTGTATGTCTTCTTCAGAGAAATGTCTGTTTAGGTTTTTTTTCCCACTCTTTGATTGAGTTGTTTGTTTTTCTGGTATTGAGTTGGATGAGCTGCTTGTGTAGATTGGAAATTAATCCTTTGTCAACTGTTTCATTTGCTATTATTTTCTTCCATTCTGAGGGTTGTCTTTTTACCTTACTTATAGTTTCCTGTTCTGTGCAAAAGCTTTTAAGTTTAATCAGGTCCCACTTGTTTACTTTTATTTTTATTTCCGTTACTCTAGGAGGTGGGTCATAGAGGATCTTGCTTTGATTTATGTCATCGAGTGTTCTGCCTATGTTTTCCTCTAAGAGTTTTATAGTTGCTGGTCCTACATTTAGGTCTTTAATCCATTTTGTGTTTATCCTTGTGTATGGTGTTAGGAAGTGTTCTAATTTCATTCTTTTACACATAGCTCTCCAGTTTCTCCAGTACCACTTATTGAAAAGGATGTCTTTACCCCACTGTATAGTCTTGCTTTCTTTGTCAAAATTAAGGTACCCATAGGTGTGTGGATTTATTTCTGGACTTCCTATCTTGTTCCACTGGTCTATATTTCTGTTTTTGTGCCAGTACCATACTCTCTTGATGATTGTCGCTTTGTAGTATAATCTGAAGTCAGGAAGTTTGATTCCTCCAACTCCATTCTTCTTTCTCAAGACTGCTTTGGCTATTTGGGGTCTTTTGTGTTTTTCCATATGAACTGTGAATTTTTTGTTTCACTTCTATGAAAAATGCCATTGGTAATTTGATAGGGATTGCATTGAATCTGTTGATTGCATTTGGTAGTATAGTCATTTTCACAATATTGATTCTTCCTGCCTAGGAACATGGAACATCCCTCCATCTGTTTATGTCATCTTTGATGTCTGTCATCAGTGTCTTATACTTTTCTGTATACAGTTCTTTTGTGTCTTTAGGTAGGTTTATTCCTAGATATTTTATTCTTTTTGTTGCAACACTGAATGGGATTAATTATTTTGTTTCTTTTTCTGATTTTTCATTGTTAGTATATAGGAATGCAAGTGATTTCTGTGTATTGATTTTGTATTCTGAGACTTTGCTAAATTCACTGATTAGCTATAGTAATTTTCTGATACTATCTTTATGGTTTTCTATGCATAGTGTCATGCCATCTGCAAACAGTGCAAAAATGATGCTGTGATATTGTCTGAGACCACCCTAAAACCTTTTCATAAGACATTGATAATTTTCTTCACTTTAAAGAAAGAGTTATTGCAAATACAATAACCAAATTAAGAGCTTCATTTAAGAGCTGGTAGCACTTGAGGGCAATTGATTGTTTTTTAGACTTAATTTGGATAAGTATCAGTACAAAAAGTCTCCCTACCTGAGGAGTTAGGGTCAAAATATAAAATATACATCAAACATGCCTTTTAGGGAAGAGTTTTTTTCCCCTGGACATTTTAATACTTGAGAAAGAGTTTCTCACTATTGAAATTCTGACAGTACAAGGTTAAAACTTATATTTAACCTGAGTTTTATTGTGTGGGATGGTCTTGGATTCTTTAGCTTACGGATTCCACTTGTAACAAGTTCTAACTTTCAGCAGAAGAGACTCCAAGTGAATCAGTGGAGAAGGACTAATCCAACCATGGAGGCATAACAATCACTTCTTTACTGTTTCCTCTGAGTAGAAACACCCATCTGGACATCCAGTTCCATGGTGCGGTGTGAGTTCAGTGCTGTTAGAAAAGAAGATGAGGATGAGAGGAGACACAGAGAGACACAGAGACTTTGCAGTTAGGTCTGTTGGAGAGAGAGCTTAATCCAAAAAAACCCAGGACCACTGGAAAGTGAGTGAAGATGATGGGAAGAGGAGACCCACAGGAACCCTGGAACCTGTGTTCCTTCACCATCACTGAGCGTCTTCAAAAGTTCCTGAAACATTTCTTTGTCTACAGAATTGTAATAATTTGCCTTACTTCAAAAATTTCACTTAAAAAATATCTTGTGGGAGTCTTTGAAAGTTCAGGTCATTTAAAATGCATATTATTAATTTTACTGAGTTAACAGCCATTATAGTCTAGCAGTATGTATAGTATATATCAGGGGACATCTTAAACGCATATTATCATAAAATGTATATTTAAGAGCTTTCCACTTACATAAATTGAATTTAATAAATTGTAACAACTACAGTGGGGCTATTAGGGTCTTTGTGAAAACACAGTTCAGGGTCTTGTTAAAACATATTTTCTTTTGGTGTCATATTCTACTTAGGGAATTTGTTCTAGTAACCAAGAGCTTGAATGTGTTTGTCTTGCTGAGTTAAAAATAAAAATTGAACAGTAAGATTTTTTTTTCAGTTATACAGTCTAAGTCAAGAAGAAATCAAATTTTGCAAACAACTGTATTGTTTTTACTTTCAAATCACGTACAAAGAAAAGGGTCAATTGAAAATAATAGCTGTCAGTAAAAGTTTTATTATTATGAATTAAAAAAGTCTTCCTTCTGTGTGTCAGAAATGTGAAGGTATCAGTGTTTCATGTTAATCTGAGATTATTAATTGTTACTTATCATTGGGTATATTTAATGAAATTACTGAGTGTAACTTATATCCAGTGTTTTTCAAAATGTGATCCTCAGACCACCTATATCAGGGCCTCCTTGGTGCTTAAAATGCCTGCTTCTGAGTCCCAAGCTAGGTCTACTGGATCAAAAGTCTAGGCATATGCCTTGCAATTTGCATTTTAATCAATTCCCTCACAGATTCTTTCACATTAAGAAAAATTTGAAAGCAGCAGTTATGTTAATCTACAAACCTATAATGTAGTCCAATCCTGGAGTCCTATCTGGACTGAACTCTGCTACCTGCACATGCACTCAGACCTCAGAGCGTATTCTATCACGCCTTAAACATTCTTCACAGGATACATATCATGTTGATTCTTAAAAATCAAAAAACACCACTCAAGGTGTCCACTCAAGCCCTAAGGACGTTCAGTGATGGCACTGACTCTCATCTATAGCATACCGCTGGACCTGCCAACATCAGACACAACGAGCAAAAACCTCTGCTGTGTTGTCTCACTCTGTCATCTTCCTCAGAAACTGAATTATATTAATAACAAATAACCCTATCTCTATATTTTTTCACTTAATTCTCTGATTTTAGAAGTACAAGCAATAGCCTCTCACCAGTGAAAATCGCGTTTATCTGTGGCCCAGCTACAGGGCTACATTGAAGGAAAATTCCTCATTTGCTACGGAGATGCATCAACTCTGATGGCTGAAATACATTCGAAACAAATTTCACACTAATGGCTTAAAGTCCCTAAAAGGATGCCCTGGTTACTGGTTTCACTCACAGTAAAGTGGTTGTAACAGAGAAAATCACCTAGAGGTACTTATGTGCTTGAGGAGCTTTCTAAAAGTTAGTGTCGTAAGCACCACCATTGGTATCAGAGCTCTTCAGTTCATAGGCTTCCGGGACCAGGACAAAACAAAATGCCTCCCGCCTGTGCTTAACTGCCTTGGAGGGGAGGTGATGGTTCTTGATTGTGGAGGAGGATTCCCACCTGTGCTTACTTAGGAGCCCTCTGAATAATACTCTTCCTTCCCCTGTGGAGAACCCCTATCAGAGCTGTTAACACCATGAAATTGCCCCATAAAATCTTGTGAAGTTGTGGGCTTTCACAACCCAAGGTTGCAATAAATGGAAATGTGAAAAGTTTGAAGTTAAGTATGAACATCAAGTTCTGACATGGGAGGAATAAACTAAGTTCAAAAAATATATTATTTGGATCCCTTAAAGCTTTAAACTAAGTATCGGACATATACATTCTGGGAAACACTCAGAAGTGATTTGCTGTTGGACTTGCTGTTAGAAACAGGCCTTTATTTTAGTTTTTAAAGATTTTAAACTTAAATTAGCGATTATTTAAATATGCAAAAGCATAGAGTTCTTACAGTTTTCTCTCCTCATTCCTGTAGTTTCATTCTTAACTAACTGTAGCCTTATTTGTCGGTGGTTTGTTATGTTAGAGACAGGTGAAAGCTTGTATCACTTCCTCTACTTTTCCTACTAGCTAAACTTGACCAGTCAGAGAAGACAATGGCACCCCACTCCAGTACTCTTGCCCGGAAAATCCCGTAGATGGAGGAGCCTGGTGGGTTGCAGTCCATGGGGTCGTTAAGAGTCAGGCACGACTGAGCGACTTCACTTTCACTTTTCACTTTCATGCATTGGAGAAGGAAATGGCAAGCCATGCCAGTGTTCTTGCCTGGAGAATCCCAGGGACAGAGGAACCTGGCAGACCATGGGGTTGCAAAGAATTGGACACGACTGAGCAACTACTTGCTGTTATGTGAGACCTGACCAACAATTCAGCAGTGAATCCTGATGTGATCACTTTTTGAGTAGTAAAGGCCAGAAGATAAAGATGGCTCCATATAGAGTAGAGTTGTATATCTAAATGATCTGGAGAGGGTTTTTGTTCTGCACTACAGGTTTGGTTTTGGGACTGGCCTTTCCCTATTAATTGGTTCCCAGATGAAACAGTAAGAAAAAAAAAAAAAAAAACACCCTCACTATTGATAAATAAATGCTGTACTGGGATCACGGGAGATTAGAACTCTGCTTATGAAAAGACTCCTACCACCTTTCATATCTCCTTATGAATCAAACAAGAGAGTTTGCTGAGTCCTGTGCTAGATGATTCAGGAGAGTTGTAAAAAATATATATTACGGAAACAATCTACGTGTCCATCAACAGATGAATGGATAAAGATGTAGTATATATATTACTTGGGCTTCCCTGGTGGCTCAGAGGTTAAAGCGTCTGCCTGCAATGCCAGAGACCTGGGTTTGATCCCTGGGTCAGGGAGATCCCCTGGAGAAGGAAATGGCAACCCACTCCAGTATTCTTGCCTGGAGAATCCCATGGATGGAGGAGCCTGGAGGGCTACAGTCCATGGGGTCGCAAAAAGTTGGACACGACTGAGCGACTTCACTTTCACCTTCTTTCATATATATTACACATATATACCATACACACACATACACAAAACAGAATACTCTCCAGCCATAAAAAACAATGAACTTTTGCCGTTTGCAGCAACATGGATGGACTTGGAGAGTATTGTGCTTAGTGAAAAAGTCAGACAGAGGAAAACACTATGTGATTTCACTTATATGTGGAATCTAAAAAAATCAACAAATTAATGAATAAAAAAGGGAGCAGACATGGATGTAGAGAACAAACTAAGGGTTACCCGTCAGGAGAGGGGAAAGAACCAAAATTCAGAGGTAGGAAAAAAATGTTATGGAATTATATGAAATCATGTGTGTAAAACTTTTGAAAATTGTAAGACAGTGTAGAATTTAAAGTCTTTTCTTTAAGTTATTTTATTTTATTTTTTTTAGAGCTTCCATTTTACTTTATTTTACTTTACAGTACTCTATTGGTTTTGGCATACACTGACATGAATCTGTCATGGGTGTACACGAACTCTTTCCATAAAAAATAATGAAGGAAAAACTCTGTGTGTTAGGAAACTCATAACACTGTTGGAAGTTCAAACCAAACTACCTCCCTGCTTCCTTTTGGTAGACTCAGTTTGTCATAACAGTTCAGGCATCACCTCTCTGGAGGATGATTCCCAAATCTATGCCCTGCACCTGAGTTCTCTCCTGGAGTTTGGTCCACTTTCCAAACAGACCTGTCCTCCTGGGTATCAGTGCCCCAGACAAAACCCTTCCACGTCCGTCTCCATCTGCTTCTCTTCCTGCACCTGCTCTTCTGTGCTTGCAGCAGTGACCTCACCATCCTCCTAAGCTTTGTGCAGGCCCAAACCTCTAGTTTTTGTTGACTCTTTTCTCTTTATTCAGTGGCATCTCATTTCTCAGAGCTGCCCTGCTTTCTCATTCCTGCACTGTTGCAGGAATGCGTCCTACAGGCCTCTCTTTTCACCTGCATAAAATACAGTGCCCATCTTCTGCTCGGAAACTCACTGCCTCCACCATGGCTGCCCAAGGGCGTCCTCACTCCCTAACTTACCTTGGCAACTGAATCCTCCCTGTCTTCTGACTTCATTTCATAGCATTGATCTTGTGCAGAATCCTGTGCTTCGCCCAAACCTAGAAGCCTGCTAGTCTTCAGACCTCTGCCTTATTCTTACCTTTCCCTTGTTTTGAAAGAGCCTTCCCTGTTTTATTGTGATCTGGACCATGCCTAAAACATGCAGACTTGCCCAGAGATTAGGTACAGAGTTGAATGTAGACTAAAATTGAAGAGCCTGCGCCCTAGAATGGAACTGCTGGAGTTCAAACCCTAGCTCTCTAAGATTTTTATCTTACTCTACTTCAGTTTCCTTACCTAGAATATGGGGAAAACAATAGTACTTACTGCTCTGGTGAAGATTAATTACTCGAAGTTAAATCTCTGAGAATAGTGTCTCATGCATGTAAAATCTGGAGAAGGCAATGGCACCCCACTCCAGTACTCTTGCCTGGAAAACCCCTGGATGGAGGAGCCTGGAAGGCTGCAGTCCATGGGGTTGCTGAGGGTCAGACATGACTGAGCGACTTCACTTTCACTTTTCACTTTCATGCATTGGAAAAGGAAATGGCAACCCACTCCATTACTCTTGCCTGGAGAATCCCAGGGACGGGGGAGCCTGGTGGGCTGCCATCTATAGGGTAGCACAGAGTCGGTAGACTTAGCAGCAGCAGCATGTAAAATCTATAAATTCTAGATGCCAATTGTGAATGGATAGTTGTAATCTTCATTTGTAGAACTTTACCTTCTAAGCAAATTCTCACATAGGTATCAGAAAGTTTAATTATGAATATGTATGAGTATATAACTTATCTCGATAGTTGTCCAGTCAGCAATTTGTGTCAAAATTCCCTGTTACCCCATGGACTGCCACATGCCAGTCTTCCCTGTCCGTCACCATCTCCCAGAGTTCGCCCAAACTCATGTCCACTGAGTCAGTGATGCCATCCAACCATCTCATCCTCTATCAGCCCCTTCTCCTCCCACCTTCAATCTTTCCCAGCATCAGGGTCTTTTCCAGTGAGTCAGTTCTTCGTATCAGGTGGTCAAGTATCAGCTTCAGCATCAGTCCCTCCAGTGAAGATTTAGGGTTGATTTTCTTCAGGATTGACTAGTTTGATCTCCTTGCTTCTCTGGCACCACAATTCAAAGGCATCAATTCTTTGGCACTCAGCCTTTATTAGGACCCAGCTTTCACATGTGTACATGACTACTGGAGAAACCATAGCTTTGACTATACAGATGTCAGCAAAGTGTTATCTCTGCTTTTTAATACACTGTCTAGGTTTGTCATAGCTTTTCTTCCAAGGAGCAAGCATCTTTTATTTTTGTGGCTGCAGTCACTGTTCATGAGTGTGAAAAATACACTTCACATATCTTTATGTAAAATATAGAACCAATACTCAGGCATATTAAAGAAATTATTAAGGACAGTTTCAAACAATCACAAAAGTCAATAGCAGAGGATTATGAATCCCTCTGTGTACATAGCTGGCTTTGACTCCTGGCTGATCGTGTCTTAGCTCTTTGTTATTGTGGGACGATCCCTATGTTTCATCTATTAACAGTTCAGTAAGTGTCTTCAAATGAGAGCTTTTAAAAAGCATAACCACTATACTACTTTCACACTGAAAATTTTAAACAATAATTTCTTAGCATCATTAGGTCATCATTTGTTGTTCAGATTTCCAAGGAAGTAATAGAAGTCATAAAGTTTTTATTTTTATTTATTTTTTAATTTTTATTTTTACTTTATTTTACTTTACAGTACTGTATTGGTTTTGGCATACATTGACATGAATCCGCCACGGGTGTACATGAACTCCCAAACCTGAACCCCCCTCCCACCTCCCACAAAGTTTTTAAAAACAGTTTTCTTTAGTCAGGATCTAAATGAAGACTCACACATTCCAGTTGTTACCATGCTTTAAGGTGTCTGTTAATCTGTCATTTCCTCTCTCTGTGTCATTTTGTTTTCATTATATTATTTGTTAAAGAAGCAGAGCTGTTTGTACTGAAAAGTTTTCCAGTGGGGATTTGGTTACATCTCCGTGGTGTAATTTAATATGTTCTTCTCTCCTGTGTGTCTCCTTTAAATGGAGCCTTAGGTCAGCCTTAGGCATGCTGTTTGGGGCAAGACGAATTCAGAAGTGGTGTGGCATTCTATTAGAAGGGGCCTAATCTCTGGAAATCCCTCTTTTTGTGGGGATAGCAGCCACTTATCATCAATACCTATGCCATTAATTCATTTAGGGTTGCATAATGGTAATAGTTTAATTTCTTCATCCCTCCACATTTATTGGCTGGAATATTTCTATAGGGAGGGACTTCCCCTCATCTGCCCTCTGACTTCTCAGTGGTGTGGCTCACACACGAAAGTCCTGCTAAATGCTTGCTTCTTTCCATTCCTGTACCATTTTTCAAAGTAATGATCTGATTCTCTAGTGTCTTCCCGTGTTTACCACTTATCTTTTGCTTTGCTTTTCAGTTTTGTGAGCCTGTTTTTCTCTACTGTAGTCATCATGGAATCAGTTTGATTACTTCATTTTCTCTAGTTACATAGACTTAAAATACATAAGCCCTCAAGAATTTAATGGAAATAATCTTGCTTATTATAGGGTTTGAGAATCTTAAGTATTGGTAGTTTAAGACATCCTGATCTTGTATGTACGTCTTTCTTCAGTCAAGATTCAATGAGTAAAATTAAATGACAAACTTTATAAAAATAATATCAGCAAAAGTTATAAACAAAATATATTACAGAAAACACTGATATATTCTTTACCTCGTATGGTAGGTCATTTGTATTCTTCTTTCTCTTAATGTCTCTCTCCCTCCCTCTTCATATCTATCAAATACACATATAACATATATATCTATAAAATGCATGGAACATATTTAATATCATGTATTACATAATATATATGTGAAATATAAAATATACATAAACATAAAAGATTATGTTTTATAATGTAAATACAACTCTAATATAAATATCAATATATATAATATGTGTTTGTATATTGTACATATTTATGTTCTATAATCATGTTTACATATAGTTTTTTCCAAATGATTTGAAAATAAGTTATTTAAATCATGGCCTCTTAACCCTGAATACTTGGTTGTGTATTTTCTAAGAATAGAGCTATTCTCTTGTATAACCACAGTACAATTATCAGCTTCATAAGTTTATATTAATTTATTACATGTTTTGATATTTAATGAAAAAGTAACATTTATGGGCAGGTTGTAAGCACCTTTCACAGGCAGCAGCTCAACATCAAGCCAAGAGATAGAAGGTACTTTAGACTAAGTCTGTTCTGATCCCTGATTCTCTTCATTCAATCTATTGCTATAATTATTTAACTTTCCTAATGTCAGTCACCCTCTTCCACTAGTCTCAATCAGTTTTTCATCTTTTTAGGTGTCCTAACACATCTTAGGGCTTCCCAGGTGGTGCTAGTGGTAAAGAACCCACCTGCCGGTGCAGGAGACATAAAAGATGAGGGTTTGATCCTTGAGTCGGGAAGATCCCCTGGAGGAAGGCATGGCNTGACATGATCCTCTACATAGAAAACCCTAAAGAATCCACCAGAAAATTACTAGAGCTAATCAATGAATACAGTAAAGGTGCAGGATATAAAATCAACACACAGAAATCCCTTGCATTTTTATACATTAATAATGAGAAAATAGAAAAAGAAATTAAGGAAATAATTCCATTCACTATTGCAACCAAAAGAATAAAATACTTAGGAATATATCTACCTAAAGAAACTAAAGACCTATATGCAGAAAACTATAAAACACTGGTAACTTACTTTAAAGTAAGTTTTAACCATATGCCAGCATGTGTGTTTCACATAGAATATGTCTTTATAAAATCCCTAATTTGGAATCAGAGTAGAAATAATTTTAAAAAATCTTATCCAAATCACATACCTGAATTGAAAAAGCAGAGATTATAACCTAGATCTTTCTGAAACCTAGGAAATACAGTAAAATAATTGCTACCTGTTGACTTGTAAAATGCCCCCCCATTCTTAGAGGATTCCCTCCTGTTGGGAAAGACTTTGTCTTTTTTCAAGCCCCATAAAATCATCCTATCCTAGTTTGTGTCAGCTGGTTCCTTTTATTGTTATTCTCTACTGTAATATAGAAAGCTTAAATGTGTCAGGAAAAAGTCACCCAGTGGATATGTCTCCAAAATAAAAGTCATTGGAATGAAATCTTTAACAACGTGACAGATTTCTAAGTTTCCATTCAGACTCATATTAACCTCCCAACCTTATACTCTTCTTCTGAAGCCCCAGATAATGGAATAAAGGAATCCAGACAATGGATTTGCTTCAGCAGTCTTCTCATATATTAGACAATCAAGAGAGGAGGCAGAGTGGACGTTTAGTAGATTGGATCTGTATTATCATGACAGATTTCTAAGTTTCCATTCAGACTCATATTAACCTCCCAACCTTATACTCTTCTTCTGAAGCCCCAGATAATGGAATAAAGGAATCCAGACAATGGATTTGCTTCAGCAGTCTTCTCATATATTAGACAATCAAGAGAGGAGGCAGAGTGGACGTTTAGTAGATTGGATCTGTATTATGAGTTAAGGAAACCAAAATGTATTGTTCAGTCACCAAGTGGTGTCCGACTTGTTGTGACAATGAGTCGGACACATATCATGCTCAATGAATTCCCATAGAATGCATGAGAAAGTTAGATTAAATAAATTTTAAAGTCTTCAATATGTTCTAAGAATTTTCACAGGTCATTTTCCCTTAATAATGGTGCTAATTGTTGAGAAATATCTACCATCCAGAGGCCTCTTTTCATTTGATTGGTGGGCTGGGTTCTGGTAATTAATGAAAGCATGGAGAGAAGTGAAGTGAAGTGAAGTCGCTCAGTCGCGTCCGACTCTTTGCGACCCGATGGACTGTAGCATAAAACCTAGGGAATCTGCAAAAATTTACAATTCAGATTCCTTTAATCTAATTTTAGAAATGACCAAAAAAATCTCCACAGCTGTTGACTCAATCATTGTTATTCATTCAACAAACATTGAGAGCCTGCTGTCTTCGATACTATAGGACACTTGTAGATGCAATAGAATCAAAATAGATATCAATCCACCTTTACTCAGTTTGCTGAGGAATCTCCAAACACAAATCTGAGGATAGACATCCTCAGAAAAGATTGGAGAGGCCCCCAGAGTCTCTAGGTAGACTGAGTAGTGATGGTTTCCCCTGAACAAATCCAGTTTTAAAAGACCAGGAGAGGTCTTTTAAAGGTTTTACCAAATGTGTACATAACAACATCAATTTACAAGGGATATAAAGAAGAGAAAATGATGCAAATAAAATGAATCTCAAAAAATAGACCCTAAATAAATGTAGGTTTATGAACACTTGACAAAGAATTCAGAGTAATTGTCATAGACATGAGTATTAAGTTCTGGAAAGTGGCAGCATTTTAGTTATATTACATTTATTTTTAATTATGTAATATAAACACAATTTGCTATGTATTTTATGGAATTCATATATAAATTATATAAAAATACATAATATCATGATCAATATTTACCTTCAACATATATATATATTGAATTTCATGAAATAAAAACCTCTACTTTAAAAGTGTAATGCACGAGTACATATTATCTCTTTTTACACAGACTATATAGCTTCTTTACACCATAGGAAACTATCAGTGTTCACCTTGAAAATACATAGGAAATTACACACTCATTTTGAAACTCTACATTTGAAGTACAGTCTGGTACTTCATAGGATCCTTTCAGGGACTGATTAAGAGAATTACAATGATCTTTTCACAATGTGCTTTGTCTTAAAGAAATACACATCAATCTACAAAAATTCTGTAGGAGGAATAACTTTATAGATTTTGAAATGTTGATAAGCAAGGCACTGGAAAAACTTAGCTTGGAAGTGAAAGTAACAGATTGGGGAATATATTAACTGTCATGTGGTAGGTTCAGTTCAGTTCAGTTGCTAACAGCCTATAATAGATGGTTAGGATTTAACCTGATTGTTCTTTAAATTGTTGTTTATTTATTTTTTATTTTTTATTTTTATTTTATTTTACTTTACAGTACTGTATTGGTTTTGACGTACATTGACATGACTCCACCATGGGTGTACATGAACTCCCAAACATGAACCCCCCTCCCACCTTCCACCCCACATCATCCCTCCGGATCATCCTCATGTACCAGCCCCAAGCATTCTGCATCCTGCATCGAACATAGACTGGCAATTCATTTCTTACATGATAGTATACATATTTCAAATACAGTGTACTAACACATATATATGGAATTTAGAAAGATGGTAATGAGGATCCTGTATGCAAGACAGCAAAAGAGACACAGAAGTGTCATTTATTTTTCACCAAAAAAAATTTATTGGCATTAAAGACTGCTTTATAGACCATGTCTTTGAAGGCTTATTTCACTTGCTGGTTTCCCAGGGTGTAGATGAAGGGGTTCAGCAAGGAGGGCCACAGAGGTATTGAGAATAGCTTTTGTCAATAATCTCTTTTCTTTGGGGAGGGATTACCATACATGAATATGCAGCTTCCATTAGAGATGGAGATGACAATCATGTGAGAAGAACAAGTAGAGAAGGCTTTTTATTCTCTGACTGGCAGATGGAATTCTCAAAACATCCTGATAATGTATGTATAGGACAAAATCACTAATGCCAAGGTGAATAGCAAACTAACCAAAGCAAAGTAAAAACCTATTACTTCTAGAAGCCATGTATCTGAACAAGACAATTGTAAAAAGAAAGGGGGGAAATAGTCGCACACAAAGTGATCAATGACATTGGAAGCACACTAATCCAGCTGGAGGAGATGCATAAAAGGCGAGAAAATGGTCAGAAACCCACTGAGCCATGCACAGAGCACAAGCAGGCTGCAGTTTCCTGCTCTTGACGGTTGTATAATGCAGGGGCTTGCAGATGGCAACATATGACAACGGCAGTTAGAATGCAAAATTCAGTCACCCCCATGAAACAGAAAATATAGTTGGGCTGCACAATTGTAAGAAATAGTCTTGTCCCTGGTGATAACTGCCCCCAGAAATCTAGGGATGCGCACAGCAGTAAGGAGATTTCGGAGAAAGATGTATTTCGGAGGAAGAAATACATGGGCATCTGGAGATGGGAGTCCACCCAGGTTAGGGTGGTGTAGTCAGGTTTCCAGTGACACTTAATACATATGTGATAAATAATAAAAGGAAAATCACAATCTGAAGCTCAGGATCATCACAAAGACCTAGGAGAACAAAATCTGTGATCACTGAATGGTTCATTTCTCTCTCTCTCTCTTTTTTTTTCTTCTTCTTCTTCTTTTATATATACTTAGGTGTAAAATACCTTAAAGGGAATAGATGAAAGGTACAATTCATTGTGACCAATATCATCATCATTAATGTAGTTCTAAAACTTTCTCAATAATTCATGTCAATGATATTTTATTTTGATTATCTTATTTGCATTATTACTTAAGACATATTTGTGAATCCTGCTTTACATATTAATTCTCTGATTCTAAATCTAGTAGATGATAGGAAATCTTCATACAATAAGTTGCATTATAGAGAGATGATAAGTGAAATAAATCAATGCTTTTTTGCTTTGTCCAACTAAATCATTGTAGTTTTGTTGGAATAATCTTATAAAATATACATTTTTCTTTTTTTCTGTCATGTATTTATTAGAAGATACTACCACCTAAAACAGAAGTTGATGATCTCACATCCTTCACAAGATCAAAATGAAACATAAAAATCTAAAGTAACAACCCAATACTCTTATGATATGACCCAGCAACCCCACTGCTGGGCATACACACGGAGGAAAGCAGAATTGGAAGAGACACATGTACCCCAATGTTCATCACAGCACTGTTTATAATAGCCAGGACATGGAAGCAACCTGGATGTCCATCAGCAGATGAATGGATTAGAAAGCTGTGGTACATATACACAATGGAGTATTACTCAGCCATTAAAAAGAATACATTTGAATCAGTTCTAACGAGATGGATGAAACGGAACCTATTATACAAAGTGAAGTAAGCCAGAAAGAAAAACACCAATACAGTATACTAACACATATATATGGAATTTAGAAAGATGGTNAGCTGTGGTACATATACACAATGGAGTATTACTCAGCCATTAAAAAGAATACATTTGAATCAGTTCTAACGAGATGGATGAAATGGAACCTATTATACAAAGTGAAGTAAGCCAGAAAGAAAAACACCAATACCATACACTAACGTATATATATGGAGTTTAGAAAGATGGTAATGATGAACCTGTATGTGAGACAGCAAAAGAGACACAGATGTATAGAACAGTCTTTTGGACTCTGTGGGAGAGGAAGAGGGTGGGATGTTTTGGGAGAATGGCATTGAAACACGCACAATATCATATATGAAATGAGTCGCCAGCCCAGGTTCAATGCATGATACTGGATGCTTGGGGCGGGTGCACTAGGATGACCCAGAGGGATGGTACAGGGGTGGAGGAGTGGGGGTGGTTCAGGATGGGTGACAAGTGTATACCTGTGGCAGATACATGTTGATGTATGGCAAAACCAACACAATACTGTAAAGTAATTAACCTCCAGTTAAAATAAATAAATTTATTTAAAATAAAAAAAGACATTAATGATTTACTTAGCAAATAAAATAAATGTTTAATGATGAAATAATTTAGTTACTAATTTTACTTTATTAGTATTTATGAATATTATTATCAAGACTATATGAGAACATTGTATATATGTTACATATGAATTTACAATAAATAGAATACATAACCTAATAATTTTTTTAATAGGGGACATATTCACTTATTCAATGATTTGTCTTATAATTCCATTGAAATCATTTATATTTGGTATCTACTATGATTTGTTAGGAATGTACATATGGAAACAGTTTTATGTTTTAGCTTAAAATGATATGAAGTATTATATACTTTTCATTTTGCACCAAAGCACAAATTTAAAAGTAACTCCTTGCCTCAGATCTTAGCAGCTCTGTTACCCATATTGTAGCCCATTGCATTTTCTGTTTGAATATCATTGTCTCTTAGCAATTAAGTGTTATGAAAAAATGTTTTATTCCTTTGTATTGTAGTTCTGCTCCATATTTTTTATGTACATGAGATGACTGATTTAAAGGGATATTCCAGATATGTATAGCAAAGCCTCTCCTATGCATTCACAGCTCTTCAGTTAATCCCCAGCTCTGCTGCATATATCTTTCTCCGTATTTGGTTTGCTAAAAGTTGTGAAAACTCCCTTCTCCTTATTTCATATATTCATACTTCTGCTATGAATAATAGAATGCAAAATCTTTGCTTCTCTGCTAGACACTATCAAATGTCACACTATTCAAATTGGATTTTTTTCTCTGTTTTATGATGATTCATGATAATAAAAATGTTCAGAAACCTTAAGAAGATGTAGAAATATACTATCCTCTTCAGTAACATCGGTCTAGAAGTTTAAGGGAGAAATATTTACAGAAAGAGTTGCAAGCAATATGGCAACATTTAGTTTTACAAATATAGATTCTGGTGTCTCTGGAACTAGGATTTGGGGTCCTTCTGGTTGCACTAAAAGCCAAATACTCAAATCTAGTAGTTTTGACCTATGAAGAAAGACATGTGTTGATCTCCTAGGAACAAAGCAACGTCCAGGCTACATCAGTGTTATGCTGTGGACCACGGGGGATTTCTGGAAGGCACCCTTGGTGTTCTCAGTAACCTCCTGACTCTCCTCTATAGCAATCTCCCTTGAGAATGACTATGTTCATCCCACAGAAGTGGAGAAGGAAATGGCCACCCACTCCAGTACTCTTGCCTGGAGAATCCCAGAGATGGCAGAGCCTGGTGGGCTGCCGTCTATGGGCTGCACAGAGTCAGACAGGACTGAGGCGACACAGCAGCATCCCACAGAAGACCTCAGTGATGACATCTACAAAGCGACTACTTTCATTAATCACAATTATTTATTTCATGAGTAATAAAATGCATGCAAAATCTTACAAAACAATACTCTTAATCTACTTTATTTTTAATCTTGATCTATGAAAATTTTCTACATATACAATTTTTTGGCTTCTCCTTTGACTTTATTATTTTTGGAACTTCACCAAACAAGGTTATTTCACATTTCTAAGTGGTATGATAACTATTGTAATGCACATATTGTCTTCACAGTTTTTAAAAATTGCTGTTATGTGGGATTAACTGAGTCCTCATATGGATAGCAATATTCAATTGCAGTGTCAATTTTGTCAATCTTATTGTTCATCTTGGCCTTTGCATGTCTTTATCATGTCTTTGACATACTAGTGAGGAATATCACAAAATGCAATCTTTTGTTTCTTTCAGATTCTAGTCATTGAATTATTGTTCCTTATTTCCTTTGTTGTTGTTTTTATTTTTCCCCAAGACTTTGATAGTGAAAATTATACGTAATCAGCTAATAATATGCCATACATTGTTATATAATTAGTAATATATAAATGAAGGCAATGGCACCCCACTCCAGTACTCTTGCTTAGAAAATCCCATGGACAGAGGAGCCTCGTAGGCTGCAGTCCAAGGGATCGCTGAGTCGGGCACGACTGAGCAACTTCACTTTCACTTTTCACTTTCATGCATTGGAGAAGGAAATGGCAACCCACTCCAGTATTCTTGCCTAGAGAATCCCAGGGACTGAGGATCCTAGTGGGCTGCTGTCTATGGGGTCACACAGAGTCGGACACAACTGAAGCGACTTAGCAGCAGCAGCAGTAACACATATCATATAATAGATACTTTATATTAAATACATTTATATATTTCAATGAAATAACTTTATTTAACATAAAGAATACAATAATGAATTCATATAATAAAATAGTAATAGAGTCACTAATGCAGAACTAGATCACTACTGGGGGAAGTCGGCATGAGAATTATTTACTGGAAGAGAGGCATTAGGAAAGAGTACAAAGAAAAATAGAAGAAAATTGTAGCATAACTCGTATCTGTGACAGGACATGTACTGTTTTTATTTAACTCAGTAGAGTAGCATTTTGGCAGATGTCTCTCTATATCACAAGGATTGATACCTTTGTCCACTTCGTCTTTTTTTTGACTCTATTGAAACACAATTGACATATAACACTGTGTAATTTTAAAATGTACATGTTGATTTTATACACGTTATATTGTGAAATGATTATCACAGTGGGTTAATAAACTCATCTATCACTCACATAGTTCCTGTTAACTTTTTTTTTGTGGTGAGAGCATTTAAGATTACTCTCAGCAATTTTCAGTTATATAATGCAGTATCTGACATCAGTTTTGTGGCGATAGCGATATGATGAATGCATTTACCCTAAGAGCCCAATTAACAAGCAACAAGGAACTCTGTATTATTCATGAAGGACACATGAACAGTAGTGCTTCACTAGATTAAACCCTTATCCTCATGATAGAGGCTTAATCCAGGTTTAGATCTGAGGATTTTTTTTTTCATTTTGCATGATACTCTAGAAATATGTTGAATTGATTTTTTTCATCTTTAGTATCCATTGTTGATCAAAGGCTGGAGCCATTATTTTTTGTGGTACAAAATGGCTCTATTATTTTTAATCTGCTTTCCAATAAGATTTTTGTGTCTTAATATCGCTAACACTTTATACATTTTTCCTGTTTCTCGGCAGTCAGGGATGATAGTTTGAAGTTATCTGTTTTTATTGATTAATGTTAACTATAAACGGAGAAGGCAGTGACACTCCACTCCAGTACTCTTTCCTGGAAAATCCCATGGATGGAGGAGCCTGGTAGGCTGCAGTCCATGGGGTCGCTAAGAATCGGACATGACTGAGTGACTTCACTTTCACTTTTCATTTTCTTGCACTGGAGAAGGAAATGGCAACCCATTCCAGTGTTCTTGCCTGGAGAATCCCAGGGATGGAGGAGCCTGGTGGGCTGCCATCTATGGGGTTGCACAGAGTCGGACATGACTGAAGTGACTTAGCAACACTATAAAATTAAGCAAACACAAGCTTTTTGTTTGTTGTGCTTTTTTCAAATCAGTCTCTTATATTGGCTATTATAGCTCACAACCTCATGTAAGTTACACAATGTTTCTGAGCATCAATTTACATACTTGTAAAACTAAGAAAATAGTGTCTAATCTGCCAATTAGTTTTGAAGTTTAAATAATTATTTTTTAAATTTGTGAAAACAAATATTTAGACAATCACCATTATTATTATACTACATGGAGTTTTATAGGAATACTATAAATAATATATATTTCTTATAGAGAGTATTAATTCTTTTAGTCCATATGCTCAACTAGCTATGTCAATTTATCCCTGGAATGAAGAATTGTTCAATATATGAAAATCAGTCAATATGAGACACTACTTTAACAGAACAAAGGATAAAAATCACATGAGTATCTCAATACATGTAGAAAAAGCATTTGGTAAAATTAAAAAACCTTTCAAGATAAAAGCTCTCAACAAACTAGTAATAGAAGTTACCTTGACAAAATAAAGAGCATATATGAAATGCCCACAGCGAATGTTATTTGTTGTTGTTATTCAGTTGCTAAGTTGTGTCCAACTCTATGTAACCCATGGAATGTAGCATTCTAGGATCCTGTCCTTCACCATCTTCCAGAGTTCACTCTAATTTATGTCCATTGAGCTGGTGATGCTATCTGACTATCTCATTCCTTTCCTGCCTCCTTCTCCTTTTGCCTTCAAGCTTTCCCAGCATCAGGGTCTTTTCCAATGAGTCGTCTCTTAGCATTAGGTGGCCAAAGTATTGGAGCTTCAGCTTCAGCGTCAGTACTTCCAGTGAATATCGAGGGTTGATTTTCTTTAGGACTGACTGGTTTGATCTTCCTGTAGTACAAGGGACTCTTAAGAGTCTTCTCCAGCATCACAATTCGAAGGCACCAATTTTCTGGTGCTCAGTTTTTATGGTCCAACTCTCATATCCATACAAGCCTACTGGGAAGACCATAGCTTTGACTATACAGACCTTAGTTGGCAAAGTGATGTCTCTGCCTTTTAATACACTGAGTTTGTCATAGCTTTTCTTGCAAGGAACAAGCGTCTTTTATTTTCATGACAGTTCAGTTCAGTTGCTCAGTCATGTCTGACTCTTTGCGACCCCATGAATGGCAGCCCGCCAGGCCTCCCTGTCCATCACCATCTCCCGGAGTTCACTCAGACTCACGTCCATCGAGTCCGTGATGCCATCCAGCCATCGCATCCTCGGTCGTCCCCTTCTCCTCCAGCCCCCAATCCCTCCTAGCATCAGAGTCTTTTCCAATGAGTCAACTCTTCACATGAGGTGGCCAAAGTACTGGAGTTTCAGCTTTAGCATCATTCCTTCCAAAGAAATCCCAGGGTTGATGTCCTTCAGAATGGACTGGTTGGATCTCCTTTCAGTCCAAGGGACTCTCAAGAGTCTTCTCCAACACCACAGTTCAAAAGCATCGATTCTTCGGCGCTCAG
>SJYX01013208.1:0-19615 GCA_006410675.1 Oreotragus oreotragus
AGAAATATCAATAACCTCAGATATGCAGATGACACCACCCTTATGGCAGAAAGTGAAGAGGAACTAAAAAGCCTCTTGATGAAAGTGAAAGAGGAGAGTGAAAAAGTTGGCTTAAAGCTCAACATCCAGAAAACTAAGGTCATGGCATCTGGTCCCATCACTTCATGGGAAATAGATGGGGAAACAATGGAAACAGTGTCAGCCTTTATTTCTGGGGGCTACAAAATCACTGCAGATCGTGATTGCAGCCATGAAGTTAGAAGACGCTTAATCCTTGGAAGTAAAGTTATGACCAACCTAGATAGCATATTCAAAAGCAGAGACATCACTTTGCCAACTAGGTCCATCTAGAGTCAAGGCTATGGTTTTTCCATTGGTCATGTATGGATGTGAGAGTTGGACTGTGAAGAAGGCAGAGTGCCAAAGAACTGATGCTTTTGAACTGTGGTGTTGGAGAAGACTCTTGAGAATCCCTTGGACTGCAAGGAGATCCAACCAGTCCATCCTAAAGGATGCTGGGTATTCTTTGGAAGGACTGATGCTGAAGCTGAAACTCCAGTACTTTGGCCACCTCATGCAAAGAGCTGACTCATTGGAAAAGATTCTGATGCTGTGGGGGATTGGGGGCAGGAGGAGAAGGGGACGACAGAGGATTAGATGCCTGGATGGCACCACCAACTCAATGGACTTGAGTTTGAGTGAACTCTGAGAGAGGGTGATGGACACGGAGGACTGTCGTGCTGGAATTCATGGGGTCGCAAAGAGTCGGACACAACTGAGCGACTGAACTGATCTGAATCTCAGAAACAGGAAACAGCGGCCTCCATTATTATCAGTATGACCAATGATAACAGTAATACCTCTCATGGGAGGAGCACTTCATCTTTTCTCTGAGTGCTTTACACACCCAACCACTCTTTAAAACAACCTTCACCTAAGCATTGACCAGGAGTAGGACCCCACCAGCAGCTCATCCCAGTCTGAGATGCACAACCTCCCCAGGCCACGAATTAAATGAGTAAATCAGGGATGCTCACTCAGGCCACACAAATCAGGAGAGGACAATGTACATCATGCAAATGTCACCGAAGGGTAGTTCTGAGAGTTTTTCACTAAGACTGTTGCCCAAACGCAAGTCCCTGTGCCTGCCACACAGTGAGCCAAACAATACTAAAACGTCTGAGTGTGGAACAGATAAAGATTTACCGCAGGGCCCCAACAGGATTGAGTGGATTATGCCCTCAAACCCCGGAACCCCTCAAAAGTTTCCAGCAAAGCCCTTTTCTAGGAAAAGTGAGGCAAGGGCATGGTTAGTTGTTGCAAACTTCTTGGTGTCTGCTCTTGATGTCAGTCATGGCCAGGTAACAATGTTCCTATAAATCTCTACCAAACAAATGTTATTCTGTTTTTACAAGAAAGGACAAGGTCCCAAGGCTCAACTTTCACTCTCCAAGGTCCAGGTCTTGGCTAAGAGGAGACAGATCTCAGCTGGCTGCTCCTTCAAAGCCAGGTCCCCAATCCCTGCCCAGCTGTCATTGAGGAGGGAGTCAGGCACCCAGGACCCAGTTGGCCCTCAGGCTCCTCACGCAGCCCACATAGTGTGTGCTAGGTCCCAAGGCAGCCTGCCATCACTACTAGGCGCAAGGCAGGGATGAGAGAGTGGTTCACCACTGCCTCAAGGCCTGGGCCCCTGCGCGGCCTTGGCAAGGGCTCTGGAGCCCTGCATGACATAGCCCCCCGGCCTGTTCCCCACCCACCCTGCCCCCAGCTCACCTACTGGCCTGAGGCCAGGTAAGCTGGATTGCCCTAGGGAGGCGGCCAGGGATTCACCTCTTACCTCACTCTCTGCCTGATGACCATCATTCCAGCAACAGTTGGCTGAACAGCCCCATTAACGGTAGANATGACACAGCCCCCCAGCCTGTTCCCCACCCACCCTGCCCCCAGCTCACCTACTGGCCTGAGGCCAGGTAAGCTGGATTGCCCTAGGGAGGCGGCCAGGGATTCACCTCTTACCTCACTCTCTGCCTGATGACCATCATTCCAGCAACAGTTGGCTGAACAGCCCCATTAACGGTAGATCATTGATGGTTGCTTGGGGGAGGGGCCCACTGCAGTGCTGACCAATGGCTGAGCAGGACCACTAACGGTCACACATGGACAGTTGGTTTCTTGGGGGAGGGGTCCTTTGCAGTGTCAAATAATGGCTGAGTGACCATTAATGGTCTCATAGTAACCGTTGCTTGGTAACAGGGTGAGAGATAATAAGCAGAAAGGGAGTTATAAATAATGAGGAATCACATTATGCAATAGAGGAGGGCAATGTGCAAGCCTTAGCATGCAGCAGTTGCTGGGCACCATTACGGTGCAAGCCACTAGGGTTATAGTTACTGCAAGACCACTACCATGGGATGGTTAGAGTGGCAGCAGTTAGAGCTCCCCTCTCAGTATAAGCAGCCTGAGGAGCCTGAGGGCCAGCAGGGTCCTGGATGCTTGGCTGCTTCAGTGATTACAGATGGGCAGGGCCTGGGGACCTGGCCCAGAGAGAGCCACCAACTGAGATCTGCCTCTTTAGGAGGGCCTGGGTACTGGTGGGAGGACTCAGACTGAGTGCTGGACCCAGGCAGGTAACCAGCCAGAGCAAGGACCCCCTCCTCTTAGCCAGGGTCTGGACCTTGGAGGGTGAAAGTTGAACCTTGGAAACTTGCCCTTTCTTGTCAGAACAGAGAATAATATTTGTTTGGTGGAGATTTACAGGAACATAGTTACCTGACTGTGGTTTGACCTCAAGAACAAAGGATTTAGCACCAAGAAATCTGCAACAACTAACCACGCGGCTCCCTCACCTTTCCTAGAAAAGGTCTTGCTAAAAGCTTTTAGGGAGTTTGGTCTTTTTAAGCCATGATCCACCCATCTTCTTGTGGGGCCTGCCGTAAACCTTTTTCTGTTGCAAACTCCAACACGTTGGTAATGTTTGGCCTCACTGTGTGCCAGGTACGTATACTAGCTTTTCGGTAACAAGATCAGTGGAGGCATGGAAAACACTCTACCCCATTTCCCATTTATTCCCAGTATTCAGACTGGGTAGTTGAGGGAAGAATTCCATGCCCTGAGGACAAAGCTGTCAGCTAAAGAAATGTCCCCAGTTCCCTTCCTCTGGGCTCTGGGGAACCCTGCCTCCTCCCAATGCAAAAGAGCAATTTTGTTGAGGATCAAAACAATTATATGAGTGCATGAGTGCAAGTGGGTTTGATACAAGGGTCTGAAATTAGGTTTCTGGCAGGTAGGCAGGCTTTTGCAGGCTTCAGCAGCTGTCCTTTTGTGCAGAAGCACGGACAAAGCACCCCAGGCTCACTGCTAAATTTGGCTCCTCATTGTTACCCAAACAATGGAGTCAAGAGGTAGATGAGAGTGGAGGCAAAGAGAGGGGCTCTTGTGGAGCCAATTCCATGCCCAGGAATAAGCATCCAAGGGCAGTGATTCATTGAGGCTTTATATTTTAAGATCTCCTTTTAGGGCAGGTTGGATAAGCCAGGTGGCTCTGTAAGGTCCTTAGTAGAAAGAAAAGACCGATTCCATCTTCCCACCTTGCCCACACAGGGAGACTCAAGAGAAGGTTCTGGAAATGACAACATTCTATTAGGACTCTTAGAAGGTCAGGGTCCACTCGCAAGGAGCTCCCTCTCCATCCTCAACAAAGCACTTCAACATGTGGTGATCCTTACAACAGGGGAATGGACAACCTATCAGTTTATAGCAGGCAGCCTCCCAAGGACCACGTCAAATATGAGGTCTTGAGGAAAGTGAGGGACTCTGTGGGGAAGAATGAGGCCCTGTGAGGTCTGGTAAGCAAGACTTCAGCAGCTTGGCTAAGCTCCAAGAGAGAAGGTAATTAACACAGGGCTACAGGAAAAGTTCTTTCTACCTTCTGAATGTGTGGATGTGGTTTCTTCTAAGTCTTAACCTTCTCACTAATTCTTCCCACATCTCTTCTAGTAGTAATAACCAGTCAACTTGGCAAACAGACTCTAAAGGTATTTGTGGTCCACAGACATTTACCCCAATGTGCAGTATTTGCAAGCTACATACACGTGTTCATGTCCTCATGCTGGTGATTCCCCCGACCTTTCACCTAACCCCCTACCATTGAGACTCGCTTCTCTTCCTAACATTCAGGTCTACCAGCTCAGGGTCCTCGAACACATGGCCTTAGAAAACACACTCTCCCTGATATTCAACCCTCTTCCCGTGAAGCTATAGATAAGGGCCCATCCAGAAAGGGAAAAGGACCAGGCTGAAATCTGAGAAACCATACTGATCCTGGTGGTGCCTAGTGTACAAGGAGCACTGGGCAAAGGCTCGGTGCCCTTTGGGTTCAGCTTCATCAGGAAATAGATCTCCCAGCTCAACTCAGATACTATTGATAATTTGTCCTGCTCTTGTAGGGCAAACCATTTATGCTTTAGTAACATGGAGATGCAGGTTTAACGACAGGTGACAGCCAACAGCAGGTCTTAGATGAAGATTATTCACTTCCATGCTCACCTGGAGGTAGTCTTCATCCTGGTGGGAATAAGGTTGTCACTCTTTTTGAATACTGTATTTCATTCTAAGAAGTAGGTACTAGTATCATGACCACCAAGAAACTGGAACCTGGGGAGGCGCCTAACTTGCCTATCATCACACAGATAATAGAGATAAGGGAGCCAGGACTAGAATTGTATCTCTCTGAGTCCAGCGCCCCAAATCCCTCCTTGCCCTGGAACTCCTTCCCTCTCCTCCAGACCTATCTGAATCCTGCCATGTGACTCTATACCAATGGCATCACTAGAAGAGACTTGGAGGGTAGTCCAGCTCATATTGATCGCTCCTCCCTCTGCTCTTTTATCACACTCACAGTCTGAGGGACTCCACTGAGCATCTGATTTGTTTTCACTCTCCTGTTTCTCTGATTGCTTCATATGTGACCTCTTGGCTCCAAATCAGTCCTGTTATGGGCACCGTAAGCACTAGCGAACAATTAGTTTGAGAGACACAGATTCACACTCTAGTTGGCACCCTCTTTCTGGGGTACAGAACTTCAAAAGTCAGAATTTTTTCTAATTCTACCTTTTTGGCTCCTTTTACAAATTAACAGTTGTATTTATGAAGAATTCTAAAGAAGTGGGAAAATGCTGACGATAAAATGTCAAGCTAAAAGAGAAAGGATGCAAAAATAAATACACCTGTGTGAGTTCAACTATGTAAAAAATACATTAAAATGCTGGAGAAAATATATTAAAGAAAAAAAGAAAATAAAGACTGGAAGGAAATATAACAAAGGTTAAAGAGGGGTTTTCTCTGGTAGGACTATTAAAGTTTGCTATTTTTCCATTTAGTTTTCAGTCTCTCTTTTGGAAATGTCAAAAACTGCACTTAAAAGAAATTCCAGAATGAAAGTCAAATTGGATTCTATCTGTAGAGGAGTCAGTGAGAGGGAACTTGGTAGTGAAAAAAAGTTAGGAAAAAAAATTCTAAAAATATTTCATTCAGGGTCCAAATAGACAAACAAAAATCGCTCTAGGAACTAAAAATGGAGGAAAATTGACTACCCAAACAACAGAAAAGCTAAGAAGCCAAATAGGATGGCATCAGAGTCACCCATGGAAACTTCCCATTTCCAGGAGAGGTGAGCCTAACTTCCTTTGTCCAGAAAATGGAGCCATCAGAGAGAGAGGAAAATAATACCCCTATCTCCTTTTTTTCTCCACCCTTCAGTTTCCTGCCAGTGTCTTCCATTAACCAAATTCAGTTAGGAGCCAGATCTCATGGGGCCTGGGAAATACAGTCTGCAGGGGTTGGCAACCTGCAAAACACAACAGGGCAGGAAAAGTTGGGAATCTGCAGGGAAACTCTCTCAGGACCAGCATGAAGGGGGTTAAATTAGATCAAATATTAAATAAATTCTAGGTCAGGTCAATAAAGAATAAAAGTACACATATTGACAATTTTTAGGAGTATGTAAGTTTTATACACATACGATTAGTTCAAGGCAAACACATTCTATTTTAACAGCCAACTCTAAATATCAGTATTTCCCAAACTTTCCTGAAGAGTCCCCTGGAGCCACCCCTGAGGCCTCAACTTTTATAGAGATAAGCCACCCCCACTGTGCCCTGCCTGAATTCTTGATCCACAAAATCATGAGCATAATAAAATGGCTTTTGTTTCACGCCGTTATGTTTTGGGGTCAGCAACAGATAAAAGGAATACCTTGCCAGGAATTTGAGTCTTCAGAAGTGATCTGGTACAGCCCCAGCCTCCTCAGGTAGGACTGTGTTCCAAGTAACTGGCAGATGGATGTCAGTGTTGGTGATGGTGGGAAGAGGACTCGTTAGAGTCTTGAAGATAAATGATAGCATTCAAACACATAAACACTAGGTGGAAGGTCAGAGGCCCTGGAAGGATTCAGAGGAGAACTGCTCCGTTTTTCGTTTTTGTTTTTCCCAGCTTTGGGGCTTGCAAACAAATTCTTTTCCTCTCCAAATGCTTTCTGCTCCTCATGTCCTATCTATTCTTCATCCCATCCCTTCATCACCTTCCAACTCTGTTCAAAGTTGCTTCCTAGAGTAAGACCTGACCTGGTTCTAGGTTCATTTTCTAAATTTTCTCAATGGCCATGCACAGAAATTGAGGAAAATAATTGTGGGGTAAAATAAGGTAGTTTGGGAAAGTAGTTATGGACTGTAAAGCACTGTATAAATAAATATTTCCCTCATATGTTTCTTTTTATACAATCTTGTATGTAAGACTTCTCCAGAGACAAGAACTGGGTGGTCACAGGACGAAGCATTTCTATTCCCTGCTTCCTGTGCCTCTTTCAAAACTCCTGGAGTCCCATGTATGCTCTGAGGGTATGCGCTGACCTCACATACAATATCAACACTTGACAAGACTTGAAGCCTTATGAGTACTTGGATTACCGTCTCAAGACACATTCCACTCCATCTCCATTCCAAGGTAAACCTGTGTGCTCAGTCTTGCCTGGAGCATGTGACATATAGTGAGAAGACCAGAAGAGTCTTCAGTTCAGTCGCTCAGTCGTGTCCAACTCTTTGCAACCCCATGGGCTGCAGCATGCCAGGCTTCCTTGTCCATCACCAACTCCCAGAGCTTGCTCAAACTCATGTCCATCGATTCAGTGATGCCATCCAACCATCTCATCCTAAGTCCCCTTCTCCTCCACCTTCAATCTTTCCCAGCATCAGGGTCTCTTCCAATGAGTCAGTTCTTCCCATCAGGTGGCCAAAGTATTGGAGCTTCACTTTCAGCATCAGTCCTTCCAATGAATATTCTGGACTGACTTCCTTCAGGATTGACTGGTCTGATCTCCTTGCAGTCCAAGGGACTCTCAAGAGTCTTCTCCAACACCACAGTTCAAAAGCATCAATTCTTTGGCACTCAGCTTTCTTTATAGTCCAACTCTCACATCCATACATGACCACTGGAAAAACCATAGCTTTGACTAGACAGACCTTTGTTGGCAAAGTGATGTCTCTGCTTTTTAAGATGCTGTCAAGGATGGTCATAGCTTTTCTTCCAAGGAGCAAGCATCTTTTAATTTCATGGCTGCAGTTACCATCTGAAGTGATTCTGGAGCCCCCCAAAATAAAGTCTGTCACTTTTTCCATTGTTTCCCCATCTATTTGTCATGAAGTGATGGGACCAGATGCCATGATCTTCGTTTTCTGAATGTCAAGTTTTAAGCTAGCTTTTTCACTCTCCTCTTTCACTTTCGTCAAGAGGCCCTTTAGTTCTTTAGGTATTGCACTAGGAGGACAGTCTTAGTGTAATACCTACTCACTGGGAGACCTGAGGTGTCAGGTATTAGACAGCTCTCCATGGTGCCCTGCAATTATGAGCAGAGGCCCTGATAACTTTTGTTTCACACCACCTTTTCCCTCTGAGGCAAAGAGCAGATTTGTTTGCTGGTCAATGTAATAAAGATATCTCCTTCTGGGACAAAGGCTAGGCACATTAGCCTTACCTGTTGATGTGCAGCATCTGTCCGGCCCCCTCTGCATGGCTGCTGTGGGTAAGGGGTAGACACACAAACATGCTAAAGCTCATGCTACTGGTTTTGCCATGAGTAACGAAGTCCTTTGTCTCTGACCCAGGCTAACTTGTTAGCTTGCAAACAGGTTAATAACTCAGGCCCTTCTGAGTTGGAGTTTCTGGCCACTGGGTACTAGAGTACACACTCCCCCCTCCCCTGAACACCCGCTCTAGCTTCTCCCCTTTTTCCTGTCCAAAGCACTTCCTTCTGTCAAATCCTTGATGACAAACCCACTGCCTGTGCTAGCACAAGACAAGAAAAGCTGAAGGTAAATGTAATTAAGGGACTAATTCAAGCACTAGACACCAATTTCTGTCAGAACCAGCCTTGCTGAGGGGATAATGATACTAAGTAAGGCAGCTTTTGCTCTGAAGAAAAATCTGTTCAGAAATTTCGTTTTTCCTGCACAGTTTTTCTCCTCAACAATCCCAGTCCCCTCAGGACTGGTTTCTCACTGTCCTGAAAGTCCACATCCTCCACTCCACTGTTGCACTGCAGAATCAGTTTATTTAGACATCTTGTGAAAACTGCAGATTCTTGTTTTACCCCAGACCTACTGAGTCGGAATCTTTAGAGGTGGGGTCCTAGAACTTGCATCTGAAACACGTGCCCAGGTGACTGCTAAGTATGCCAAAATCTGCTTTAAACACTGTGGGCTCAATCCTGGCTTAACATGAAAACATGATGCCCAGGCTCCAGGCCAGAAAATCTCATTAATTTATCTGGTGTGGGGCCTTGGCATGGTTTTTTTTTTTTTTTTTTTTTCCCCTAATGCTTTCTTAGAAGAGTCCATTTGCAGTCAGGATTCAAAATTCCCAGTCCATTTACCCTAATGGGAAATGCATATATTTAGGAGTTTTCTCTAATATTCTTCTGCTCCAACATCCCACTGCCCTTCAACAAATGTGTTTAGTTCTTATCCCTACGAATAGAAATCTTAAGACTTTCCTCCACTTGTAACTCTTTAATAAATCACTTACAATAGAAATCTACCCTCACAATGTACAGTTAATTGGCCCATTACCTTTCTTTCACTCCACCTCGGGGGCTCCAGTTAATCCATTTATAATTCATGTATCCATTAACCCCCATGAGCTTTGCTAAAGGTATCTTCAGCAACCACTGGGTTTTTCCTGGCTTATGACTCTGCCATTCAGAGTCAATTCTCCCTGCCTCCCTCCCTATCCCTTCTCCTCAGCACCCAAATCTTTAGGGGAACAGAAGCCCGGGAAGACACCCTTCATACCCGCAGGTCTGGGAACATTTGCTAATAAAGTGGAGTCTGAATGGTTGCTAAAGATCATAGCTTCTCATCCCCCACACACTCCCTGTGTCTAGATGGGTGACCAGGGTGCCACAGAAGCCTCTATTTAGATACTAAATTCAGCAGGTCTGACGCAGAAGGCCTGCTTTCTTCTCACTGCACTCTTGAGGGTACCACTTAACAGGAGCGTTACTTAGGTACCTCTAAACATAAGACATTGACTTTTTGTTTTTTGGAAATACTTCCCCTTCCATCAACCATATCAAATATATTTATATCATAAATTTCAAATGCTCAGTATTGTGTTTCATTTAAAAAATTGTTTTTATTTTTTTATTGAAGGATAACTGCTTTACTGTTTATGGGGTTCTCAAGGCAAGAATGCTGAAGTGGTTTGCCATTCCCTTCTTCAGTGAACCACGTTTTGTCAGAAGTCTGCACCATGACCCATACATCTTGGGTGGTCCTACATGGCATAGCTCATAGTTTCACTGAGTTAGGCAAGGTTGTAGTCCAATTCAACATTCAAAGAACGAAGACCATGGCACCTGGTCCCGTCACTTCATGGCAAATAGATGGGGAAACAATGGAAACAGTGACAGGCTACTTTCTTGGGCTCCAAAATCACTGTGGATGGTGACTGCAGCCATGAAATTAAAAGACGCTTGCTCCTTGGAAGAAAAGCTATGACAAACCTAAACAGTATATTAAAAAGCAGAGACATTACTTTGCCAACCAAGGTCCATATAATCAAAGCCATGGTTTTTCCACTAGTCATGTACTGATGTGAGAGGTGGACTATAAATGCCTTTGAACTGTGGTGCTGGAGAAGACTCTTGAGAGTTTCTTGGACTTCAAGGAGATCAAACCAGTCAATCCTAAAGGAAATCAGTCCTGAATATTCATTGGAAGGACTGATGCTGAAGCTGAAGCTCCAATACTTTGGCCACCTGGTGTGAAGAGCCAACACATTAGAAAAGACCCTGATGCTGGGAAAGACTGAAGGCAGGAGGAGAAGGGGATGACAGAGGATGAGATGGTTGGATGGCATCACCGACTCAATGGACATGAGTTTGAACAGACTCCAGGAGATGGTGAAGGACAGGGAAGCCTGGTGTGCTGCAATCCATGGGGTCACAAAGAATTAGACACAACTGAGCAACTAAACAACAATTGCTTTACAATTTGTGTCAGTTTCTGCCATGCAACAACTCAAAATCATCTGTGACTATATATATACATATATATCCCTTCCCTCTTGAACCCCTGTCCCCCTACCCCCATTCGACCCCTCTAGGTCATCACAGAGGGCCAGGCTGGACTCCCTGTGTTATATAGCAGCTTCCCACTAGCTATCTATTTTATGCATGGTACGTATATCGGCAACTCTCTCAATTCGTCTCACACTCTTCTTCCTCTGCTGTGTCCACAAATCCATTCTCCATGTCTGCATCTTTATTCCTGCCCTGCAAATAAGTTTATCACTATCTATTTTTCTAGATTCCATATATATGTGTTAATATATAATATTTGTTTTTCTCTTTCTGGCTTACTTCACTGTGTATAACAGGCTCTAGACGCATCCACATCAGTTCAAGCAATTCACAGTTGTTCCTTTTATGGCTGAATAATATTCCACTATATATAAGACACTGACTTTTTTATGGGGAGGAGAGAGAAGAGTATTACAGAGCCTACATTCCACATGAATTAAAGACAGCAAGATCTATGTGCTCATGTCTGCCCCACTTGCTGTGCTCTTTAGGAAGCTCTCCATACCCCTACCAAGGTGAGCTCTGGACAGCACTGCCAAGTCATCAAGATCATTAATATATTAAGTCACTAGCCATTTCTGCCAGTATCATTCCCCTCTTCTGCCATACTCCCCTTCCAGAAGAATAACTAGCCCCATACAGTCACCTCTGTCAAAACTCCCACTGAGTAGGACTCTGATAAACTCAGGCTTGGAGCACTGATAAGATATGGCCAGGGAAACATCTTATGTTGAAAGAATGAGTCATTTTAATTGTCAAAATGTGGACTGGGTTGAGCTGGAGGGAGAGACTGTCTAAGGGGAAAGTGAGAAGGTTTTTATTCCTAGGATAAAGTAAGAAGTTCAGTAGCCTCACCGCCTGCCTAATGAAAATATAAACTGGGGGAAGTAATCAGAAATCTTAGCATTTCATTCAGTAAACAAATGGGCACCTATTTGCAACAGGTTCTGATTGGGCGCTGTATGGATTTAGTAATGGATGAGATATGTCCTTTTCTACCATAAAAAGCAATCACACATGAAGAAGATACTTGGATAAGAATGGTCAATAAACCACAAAAAAATGTTCAATATCACTAATCATTATGGAAACACAAATCAAAGCTACAAAGAGATACCACCTCGCACTCATTAGGATGACTGCTATAAAAAACAAAACAAAAACAGAAAACAATGTTGGCAAGGATATGGAGAAACTGAACCCTTGTGCACTGCTGGTGAGAATGTAAAATGGTGTAGCTGCTGTAGTAAATAGTATGGGAATTTTAAAGACAGAATTCCCAAATGGTGCAGCAATTCCACTGTTTGGTATATACCAAAACAAACAAACAAACAAACAAAAAACCCACCTAAAAGCAGGTCTTAATGAGATATTGGTACACCTATGCTCATAACAGCTTTACTGACAGTAGCTAAAATATGGAAGCAACTCTAGTGTCCACTGACAGATAAATGAATAAAAAAAACATGGTATATATATATATATATATACACACTAGTATACTGTCTGCCCCTAAAAAGAAAAGAAGTTCTGACACATGCTATGACAAGGATGAACCCTGAGGACTTTATGCTAAGTGAAATAAGTCAGCCACAAAGAGAAAGATGGTACCTTAGACTAGGCAAAATCACTGAGAAAGAAGGTAGGATGGTGGTTGCCAGGGGAGGGGACAATGAAGAGCTGTCATTTAATGGGTACCTTGATGACACTTTGACTGCAGCCTCATGAGAGGCCATGAGGCAGCAGACCCAGTAAGCTGTGTCTACACTCCTGACCCACAGAAACTGTAAGATGAAACATGTGTGTTACTGTAAGCCATTACGTTTCAGAGTCATTTGTTACACAGAAATAGATAACGCACTCCCTTCAAGCGCTCTCTCTAGCACCCAAAATGTGCCACCCTATGGTTTCGATTTCTGACCAATTAATGCCTTCCAATATCCACATTTGGGCTCCATTTCCTTAGGATAATTTTATATTTATATAATTTTATATTTATATAATTTATATAATTTGATATTTCCTATGGCAGAAGGATGCAGTCACTATAAAGGCATTCCTGGGCTCAGAACAGTCAGTGCAGAAACATACAAACTGAGACTGCTAACAGGATTCTTTCTTGATCTGCGCAAGGCCTCTGTGCCCTGTTTCTAAAACACAAGGGCACTCACTCTCCTACCTGACTTGGTTTCCCTTTTCTTTCTTCCCCACTGAAGAGATGCTATTCTCCTATATTCCTCAGGGGAATCACTTCCCACTATAAACTGTATTTTCACAGAACATCCTAGGCCTGTCTCTTTTCTTTATTTCCAATTCTCTCCAAACTACCTCAGGAAAAGATCTCCTTCTCCCTCCCTTCTACTTTTTCCTCCCTGCTTTGTTCCATTTTGAGCCAAAAAATAATCCTAATCATGACTGAAGTGCAAGATCAGTACCAGGGATTTACACCTGTATCAGGAAGAAGGCAGAACCACACATTTTGAAGTAAATGAGAGCTAACAGCCAAAGCTAACAACTCGAAATCCCTTAGCAGCACCCCAAATCAACATCCGAGCCTCTACAAAAACCTAACGCCCACCTCCTCCTTACCTAACTTAACCTGCTTCTGATCATAAGCAGCTTTCCAGAAAAAAATAAATAGGACTCTCCTTTGCTGAGGTCTTTGCTATCCATACAATTAAAACAATGTGTTCTCTATTTTTTAAATTGCAAATGCATCATATGTGGCAAGTTATTTTGTATTTAGCCTGAGAGGTTTATCCATTACACATAAATATGTTTGTTAGAAAACTATAAGGCTAGTTCTGCCATCTGACCTCTCAATTTTGAGACAGAGCCCACTTCTAAGTTGGGGTCAGAGAACCCGTATGCAGAGTGTGAACTGTGTTGTTCATTAAGGAAGTGAAGTGAGCGACAGGCGGATGTATAAATACAGGCAAGGGGGTGGAGTGGAGTTGAGAGGAAGAAGACGAGGGAATGAAGTGAGCTCTGTGGGAAAAAGGACCAGGGGAGGGGAGTGGAAGGAAGACGCTATTCTCTGAGCTAACTCACGTGTGAGGGACTCTAACTAAACTGCATCTTTACTTCCACTCTGTGAGGCAGGGCATCTTCTTTTGCCACTTTTCAGATGAGGAGCCTGGTTCTTAGAACCTTTATATGATCTGCTGAAGGTCATGTAGCTCATAAGTGTTGAGGTCAAGATTTCAACTGGGACCTTTTTGAATCGTCAGCAAGGTCCTTCTGGTACTTCTCTGTGCACCCACCCACTACCTTCTTTATCTGGCCTCCTAACAGCCAACGTGGAAACGTCTAAACTTCATCTAGGTGGAAAAAAAGGAGGAGGTGCATTGTCCCACTTTTCTTGATGAAAGTTGGGGCAAGGAAATTTTAAAGCATAAGAGGAAAGTAGCAGAGAGAGTCTGTGAACCAGAGAGTTTCCATTTCTTAAATCATGGAAAACTGTTTGGGTTTAAGGTAGGAGCTGGAGGACCGGCGGGCTGGGTCTTGACTGCTCAGAAGGAATGGGGAGAGAAGGTCAGGGGACTCCTTCTCAAAACCACCACAGTCTCCCTAGGCAGGTGAGAAACAGCAGCCCCAGCAGAACAGGGCCAAGGCAAGGAGAGCAGCTGAGAAGAGCCACAGCAATGAAACCAAGAAGAGCTAATACCAGTTACCCAGGCACAAACTTGGCCTCGTCTTGATCAAAGTATATGCATATGATTATGGTTGGGGGAAAACCGAGGGAGGGGAAGCTACAGCTTAATGAAGAAGATACAGCAATGTATCCTGGGCAATTGTTTCATTAAAATGTTTGCTCTGAATTATCTTCCTTTTGCTTGCTTGCTTTGTGCTATTTAAACATCACCCTTTTAATAACAAGGCATGCTGTGGATCCAACAAGAGGGATATAGAAACTGTGTCCAGCTTTTATCTCAAGCAAACATTTGGATGCCACTGCTTGGACCTACACTTCCAGGCAGAGCCCAGGTCTTGCCTTGGGAAAGAGGCCCTCGGTCCAAACCCACTTTAGGAAACTGGCTCAGACTGAGTGGCTATGGAAAAGTCTGCCTTTGGCATGGATACACTGATTAGACTGGGACCACTCTTTAAGATACAGGGCTTAGGAAACTGAGGGGAAACTGTTGCAGGATAAGAAAAACTGGGCTACTGGCCACTAAAATACAATGACCACCAGCATACTCTACCTGCACTCCTCATCGGCAATTCACAAACACCTCGCTGACTCCTTATGACCCTCCCATCCCTAATATTGCTCCCAGTTAACTGCTGTTCCTGACATTTTTACTAGACCACAGGCTGAGGTCAAGGTTGCCAGGATACTCGTTGTGTTTAAAATGCTGCAGGGAGAGAATAGAGGGTTTTGCCTGAGTCCACGCTTGTCCAAGTAACGGCCTTGTCCTGAACACATGGGCCGTGACTGGCTTTCCCCTAGGGGGGTCTCCCCTAGGTCTCCATCTACAAAGTTAACTGCTGTTCCTGACATTTTTACTAGACCACAGGCTGAGGTCAAGGTTGCCAGGATACTCGTTGTGTTTAAAATGCTGCAGGGAGAGAATAGAGGGTTTTGCCTGAGTCCACGCTTGTCCAAGTAACGGCCTTGTCCTGAACACATGGGCCGTGACTGGCTTTCCCCTAGGGGGGTCTCCCCTAGGTCTCCATCTACACAGGGCAGAGAGCCCAGGCTCCTAGGTCCTGTGGAAGGCAGACAGAGAGCAGAGGAAGCCAGTTAGCACACCTGCCCCCATGGTGGTGCCCACGCGGGCATCTGTTCACCTCTAACAGCAGAGACCACCTCCGCCTCTTCTCAGGGAAGGTCAGTGATCTTTACTAAGTGCTCTGAGCCCTTGGGATGTGAGGGGCCTCCCTGCCCCATGAGTCTGACAGGAAATCAATCTGCTGTCTCCTCTGCTTTCTGAATATTATGAATGTCCATCAGGCAGGGGTCTGACTCAGATGATCTCCAAGGTCCCGCCTAACACCAACACTCCATAACTCCTTTTAGCCTTTAGATCTGAGGATGGCTTTTTGGCTTGAGGCAAGGACAAAACTGACATAAAGTTAGCAAACGCAGTCACCTCCCAAACTGCCTTGAAAACAGAGGAGAGTAGTGGCATGAATAATCCAGAATTAGACCTTCTCTTGCATTGGAAGCAACTGAGACCAGACTGGAGGAACTAGTTAAAGATGAGGTGATGTGGCTGACTGTTGAACTTGGACTGGGGCCAGGCCTCCTGACTTCTAGCGCTTGCCCCTCACCATCGCTCAGGTCTGCTACGTTTGGCTTGAGAGTGTATGCCCTGACTTTTGGAACCAGCAGCTGCTTTCTACTCATAGGGATATTTGGTTCCAGCTAACATCCAACCAGTCCATTCTGAAGGAGATCAGCCCTGGGATTTCTTTGGAAGGAATGATGCTAAAGCTGATACTCCAGTACTTTGGCCACCTCATGCGAAGAGTTGACTCACTGGAAAAGACTGTGATGCTGGGAGGGATTGGGGGCAGGAGGAAAAGGAGATGACAGAGGATGAGATGGCTGGATGGCATCACGGACTCGATGGACGTGAGTCTGAGTGAACTCCAGGAGTTGGTGATGGACAGGGAGGCCTGGCGTGCTGCAATTCATGAGGTCGCAAAGAGTCAGACATGACTGAGTGACTGAACTGAACCGAACATCCCTAAGAGTCAAAATCTTGAGCACATACCGGTCAGATGATGAGGACAGGTGCCATGGCCGCGTTTGAGGGGCAGACAGAAGCCATCCCAGGTTTTGCAAGTCACCATAAATGTATCACAATGTGGGTGATTCACATAGAGACTGCTGAGTAATAAAAATGATCACTTCACCAAATACTGTTAAGGGGTTCCCTCAGGATGGATTCCCTGCTAACTCCAACCATCCCACTTAATGTTTTCATAGATGATCCTGCTTTGATCCTAAGTGAAGTCTCTGCTAGGAGGTGGAGGGCGACTGAACATATTTACTGTTTCAGGAAGACTGACCCAGGTGACCTACCAAGGAGAAAGGCAGGATAAGACAGGCTGGTCAGGAGGCTTTTGAAGCAACTAGGCATGAGGTTAAAAACGGGGATCAGAGGGAAAAAAATGGAATGCAAGCAAGAGGTTATAAACAGCTACTGGATCTGAAGACTAAGATGAGGCGGCCATTGGGGAAAAGAAATCAAGAAGAAACTCAAAGCTTTAAGTCCTGAAAAAGAAAAACCATGTATGTTGGGAAAAGAGGCTGAATTTCACTTTGGACATCTTGAAAAGGGTATTCCCATAGAGTTCATACCAAGCAGAGAGAGAGGAGAACCTGAACTCTAAAAGATACGAGCAGGCACATCCATGGTGATCCAGAGAACAGGCCTGGATGCTCAGCAGGGCACACGCCACGCTGGGCACTCAGGGCCTCCAGGTGTGTGTCTTACGTCCCTAACATTCTGTAAGCATCTGGAAGATGGAGAACTTGGCATGTTGTTATTCCACATTCATTACCATACCCAGTACAGGGCACATGAAGCACAGAACTGAGAAGTCTCCTCTGGCAGCACACATGGGGCCCCATCAATGGTCTCCCCTGCATGTTAGCCTTCATGTCAACAGAAGTCACGCTGGCCCAGGGCCATTGGGTCCTGCCAGCTGCCCCCTTCTCTTCGGAGGACAACACAAGGTCCCCACACAGACTAATAAGGCAGAAAAGGAAGCCCCTCTCTGGATTAAACCCTGCTGTTATTTTCTCAGTTCTAAAGATGATGGCCAGCTCATAAGACTCGAGTCATTCTCCAAATATCTTTCCTGCCAAGGATTATAACATTGAAATCAAGAAAGGGAAAAGGGCCCTGACCAACGAGGGAAGTCAAGACTCTCCAGGCTCTGGGTCTTGTGGATGAGACCCTGGCCACAAACCCTTCTACCTGCAGCTGAGGCCACATATACAGGACCTCCCTGGGCCAACACCCACCTCCAGTTCCTGACTACATAGCCTTCCTGTCCCTCCCTGGACCCTGGGGCAAAGGTCCACTAGCCACCATTCCATACCTGCCCTGTGATGAGAAGAGCAGGGTTGGGACCTTTTCCCCAAGGCACCTGGTGAGGGCTAAAAAGACAAGCTGACAGCTAGATGCGGATACATTCCCCAAACAAACTGGTGCATCCAATCTCTACAGATTTACTGTCACTGAGGAACATATTAAAGATAAGGCCTCTCTCCTTCCCTTTTGTCTGAGGCAGAAGCCAGAAGAGATGATTAGGAATGGAGAATGCCCAAGAAACACAGAGGCCTGCATTTGCCAGAGGTACCATAAAGCTCCACATCATCAGGGGAGATGGGGGCTCTGATGTGGCTCACCCCACCCCTTTTGCATGTGATCAGGGAGCAGAAGCTGAGAGCCCAAGCTTTGTAACAAAGTCCTGAATTCACATCCAAGACTCTGTCTCTAGAGCACATCTCCAGCATGTCTGCAGGCTGCTCCCTCTCCACCTCTTACTGGAAAGCTCTCTCTGGCTATGCTCTGCCAGCTCAGGCCTGGTCAGTCAGGGCTACTCTAGGGGGTGGGGGTTGGGGGGTTAGAGGGAGCTGGCGGAGACCCAGCACCAAGCCACGTGCACAAGGGCCCAAAGGGAACCCTGCACTTGTGCCCTTCTCCAGAGAGAGCACTGTGATTTCAGACCTCTGGGCACTGTGCCCAACAATCTGACATCCTAGGAGGGCAGGCGAGGCCCTGTTGGCTCCAAGAAAGGAGCCTGCCATGGAAGTAACTGGTGGAGGGGCTCCATGCAGACAACCCAAATCTGAGGAGAGACTGGCAGCGATGAATGAGCAAGGAAGCCTTGTGCATAAAAGAGGCAAAGTTCCCACCTCGCTGCTGCAGAAGTCTGCTGGGACATCAGGGATATCTAGGCAGTGATGAATGGCAGGGCATTCTGTGCTTCACAGTATCAACAACAAGCTTTATATATATTTTCCCCACAGTTCCTGGAGAAGCTTCATCTCTGCCCAGCTGGGCACTTCTAAGGCTTTGTCCCAGCTTCTCCAGTTGGCCCTGAGATAGGGCCACTGAAAATGACAGCAAACCTTGATTCTTTCTCCAATTATCACAGGGCCTGGAGGCCTAGGCAAAGACAAAGGAGGTAAAGGAAACTTCAATACAATGGTTTGTGGACCCTACAGCCCCCTCATCTCCCTGCCAAATCTTCAAATCAACCTAAGCACCACTTCATCCACAAAGTGTAACAGAGGGCTAATGTCTACTCCCAGTTGCGTCTGCCCTTTGCTAACTGCATGCCCTTCCATCCCGTCTGGGACTGCCATGTCCACCATCTGAACAGCAGTTCAGTTCCGCTCACTCAGTGGTGTCTGGCTCTTGGCGACTCTGTGGACTGCAGCAAGCCAGGCTTCTCTGTCCTTCACCATCTCCCAGAGCTCGCTCGAACTCATGTCCATTGAGTCGGTGATGTCACCCAACAGTCTCATCCTCTGTCGTCCCCTTCTCCTCCCTGCAATCTTTCCCAGCATTAGGTCTTTTCTAATGAGTCTAAACATAGGCCACAACTAAGGCTCTGTCCTCCCACCCTTTGTCTTTTCAAATTTCTTTTTTTTCTTTTTCAAATTTACTTTAGCTATTATAAAAGCAATACATGTTAATAACCCTGGCAAGTTATTTCCTGAATCTCATGAAGCCAGATTTCTGGGCTGGCATGGCTGTAGGGGTGGAAGCTGACCATGGCAGCTCTGACCATTCCTATTACGTCTGCTTTCCAATAAATGCTTTCTCTGAGATCAATGATCAGACCCATCAATTAAGAAAACAGTTCAATTAATACAACTTCATGTGACACACACCTTTTTTGAAATGCGGCTATTGTATCCCAGGAGGTAGATCATTTAAAGTGTGGAATCATTGCTTCCTGTAGATAGTACAGGCCCAGCAGGCAGGCAACAGTGATCTACAGTGTTGACAG
>SJYX01013208.1:19719-34433 GCA_006410675.1 Oreotragus oreotragus
GTAGGGGTTGGGGGGTTAGGGGGAGCTGGCAGAAACCCAGCACCAAGCCACATGCACAAGGGCCCAAAGGGAACCCTGCACTTGTGCCCTTCTCCAGAGAGAGCACTGTGATTTCAGACCTCTGGGCACTGTGCCCAACAATCTGACATCCTAGGAGGGCAGGCGAGGCCCTGTTGGCTCCAAGAAAGGAGCCTGCCATGGAAGTAACTGGTGGAGGGGCTCCATGCAGACAACCCAAATCTGAGGAGAGACTGGCAGCGATGAATGAGCAAGGAAGCCTTGTGCATAAAAGAGGCAAAGTTCCCACCTCGCTGCTGCAGAAGTCTGCTGGGACATCAGGGATATCTAGGCAGTGATGAATGGCAGGGCATTCTGTGCTTCACAGTATCAACAACAAGCTTTATATATATTTTCCCCACAGTTCCTGGAGAAGCTTCATCTCTGCCCAGCTGGGCACTTCTAAGGCTTTGTCCCAGCTTCTCCAGTTGGCCCTGAGATAGGGCCACTGAAAATAACAGCAAACCTTGATTCTTTCTCCAATTATCACAGGGCCTGGAGGCCTAGGCAAAGACAAAGGAGGTAAAGGAAACTTCAATACAATGGTTTGTGGACCCTACAGCCCCCTCATCTCCCTGCCAAATCTTCAAATCAACCTAAGCACCACTTCATCCACAAAGTGTAACAGAGGGCTAATGTCTACTCCCAGTTGCGTCTGCCCTTTGCTAACTGCATGCCCTTCCATCCCGTCTGGGACTGCCATGTCCACCATCTGAACAGCAGTTCAGTTCCGCTCACTCAGTGGTGTCTGGCTCTTGGCGACTCTGTGGACTGCAGCAAGCCAGGCTTCTCTGTCCTTCACCATCTCCCAGAGCTCGCTCGAACTCATGTCCATTGAGTCGGTGATGTCACCCAACAGTCTCATCCTCTGTCGTCCCCTTCTCCTCCCTGCAATCTTTCCCAGCATTAGGTCTTTTCTAATGAGTCTAAACATAGGCCACAACTAAGGCTCTGTCCTCCCACCCTTTGTCTTTTCAAATTTCTTTTTTTTCTTTTTCAAATTTACTTTAGCTATTATAAAAGCAATACATGTTAATAACCCTGGCAAGTTATTTCCTGAATCTCATGAAGCCAGATTTCTGGGCTGGCATGGCTGTAGGGGTGGAAGCTGACCATGGCAGCTCTGACCATTCCTATTACGTCTGCTTTCCAATAAATGCTTTCTCTGAGATCAATGATCAGACCCATCAATTAAGAAAACAGTTCAATTAATACAACTTCATGTGACACACACCTTTTTTGAAATGCGGCTATTGTATCCCAGGAGGTAGATCATTTAAAGTGTGGAATCATTGCTTCCTGTAGATAGTACAGGCCCAGCAGGCAGGCAACAGTGATCTACAGTGTTGACAGAGTCAAGAAGAATCACAAAGCTATCACTTACTGTGCACCTACTGCTGCTGCTACTGCTGCTAAGTCACTTCAGTCGTGTCCGACTCTGTGTGACCCCAAAGACGGCATCCCACCAGGCTCCCCCATCCCTGGGATTCTCCAGGCAAGAATACTGGAGTGGGTTGCCATTTCCTTCTCCAATGCATGAAAGAGAAAAGTGAAAGTGAAGTCGCTCAGTCTGTCCGACTGTTAGCGACCCCATGGACTGCAGCCCACCAGGCTACTCCGTCCATTGGATTTTCCAGGCAAGAGTACTGGGGTGGGGTGCCACTGCCTTCCCCGGTACACCTACTACATTCTAGGAATTCTGCTAGGCTCTGAGCAAATGTTTTTCTCCAATTCTCAACAAACTTGCAGAACAAATTCAGATCCCCAGATAAGGGAAGCTAGGCTAAAAGACTTACCCAACACCTCAGATCTGGAAGCCCTGGAGTCCAGTCTTCTGCATCCAAATCTCACTCTGTTGTTCTAAGCAGAGACCTGATTCCCTGCAGATCATTTCTGGCTGTTCCTGCAGTACTCAAGTAGAATTTCTTGCCATCGAGAGCAAGAAATTTCTTTCTGGCTTTCTCAGACTTCCTCCTCTAACTTTCTACAAGGGACTGAGATGAGTTAGGTGGAGCCATTGTGACCGTCCCAGCCCACAGCAATCAAGACAGAATAAAGCAGGAAGATCTATGGGAACTCAAGACCTTCTGGCCATTTTGCCAAGGTAAGGTAAAGGAGGATGTGGGGGCGGTGGGGGGAACCAACATGATTCAGGAGCTCTGAATGATGAACTTGAGTTCGTTCTCCCCTTAGAATAGAATCTAATGGTTCCTGGAATACCATCACCCTCTGCTGGATGATTTACACCTTATATGTATCACACAAAATAAATACAGTCATATTATGGATGAGGAAAATAAGATTCAGAAAAGTCAACTAATCTACTGACAGCCACACAGCCCGTCAGTGCAAAGGCGAGCTGGCTAAACCCAGGTCTATCCAACTCCAAACTCATGCTTTTCCACCCCCACCAAGCTGCCCTCTTTACTAAGCATCCAAAACATATGGGGGTAGTGCCAGGTTTAGGGAGCGGACGCTTAGGACACCATCAGAACCTTTCTCAGAACCCCCAGGAAGATGATTTTATTCAGAGACCTTGATGGTAACTGCTCACAGCTATTAAGCCATCTGCCCGAGAATCCAAATTCTAATTTCTTCCACAGGCAGGAACTCCTCAGGGAACATGTAGTTCAAACTTCAGGAAGAGTCAGAGAAACACAGTCCTTCTGTGGTAGACTGTCTACAAAGCTGGTCACACTGAGTCCTCCCATCCACGTGTGCGTGCTCCTCTGCAATGTGCCCGCCTCTCTGTCCATCAAGAGGCGGCATCTATCTCCTTGGCCCTCCCCACCCCAAACCTAGACTAGTCTGAGACTTGGCCGAGCCAGCATGTAGCAGAAGAGACGCTGTGTGACCTCTGGGTTTTGACTTCAGCAGGTCTTGCATCTTCTGGTCTCATCTTCTTGGAACACTTCTGCCATTATGAAAAGAAACTCAGTCCTGTCTTCTGGTGGATGCGAAGCCATCAGATAAACAGAGAGAGACACCCACTGACAGCCAGCACCACTGCCAGATGTAAAACCATCTGAGACCATCCAGCCCCCGTCAAACTGTCAAATGACTGCGGCTACATGACTGACCCCGGCTGACCCCAACCCAAATCACTGACCCACAGAGCTGTAAGCAAACCAGCAATTGTTTTAAGCCACTAAGGTATGGGTAGTTTGTTACACAGCAATAGGTAACTGACAGGTAAGTGACGTGACTTTCTTTGGGAACACTTCCCTCACCTACACCTCTCAGCAATACTCACCCACCTATCTAGTGAGGATTCTCTTTTGGTTCTAGGCAACCCCTGCATAGGACTTCTCTCAGAAGTTTCTTGCTGATAATCACTTTCATTCGGCACATTTGATGCAGTGTACCCTACAAGGCCAGCACTGTGCTGGCAGACACAGGATATTCAGGATATTTTTCTCAATCAACTCATGGCATTACAGATGTCAGTAACCCAAGCCCCCCAACAGTACCAACATAAATAGAAATGTGGGCTGCACAGCTGAGCTACTAGGTCACCAGAGTATGGGCCTGTGGTGGGCAGAAGTGTGAATATATGAATAATATCGAGAAAAGTCATTTGGGATCCAATTTCCCAGATCACCTTACAGAAGATTACCCCAGTGCACACATCCATCACTTCCGAGAGCATAAAGGAAGTGGGAACTGAAGAAGACTATAAAGTATATTTCAGGCAAGGCAGCTAACGTGGCTCATGGCCTGAGACTCCACAGGCTCCAAGAAGCCCTGCGACTGGAACCAGAGAGCACATATAGTTTTGACTGCATAAAGAATTGAGCCCAAGGGTTTCACAAAGGGCTCATAAAAATGGAAGAGGTTTAGAGACTGCTTTTACTGATGCACAACTCCTCTGTGTGTACTCAAGAGGAAAATGTCTTCTCTCATATATCAAGCTGTTGGTCATAGTCAACAACTCCCTGCTGCCTTCTGAAGAATTCCAAACTTCTAATCTGACATGCGGGGCTCTCCATGAGCTGTTGCTAAAGTCGGTTCTGGGATTTGATTCCCAGAACTAACACTATTCACCAGCTGTGTGGCCCTGGGCAGGACACTTCACACTTCTGAGTCTCTGTGTCTTAATCTGAAGAACTGGGATTTTGCATGCATAGGTAAAAGGCATGCTATGAAAACTAAAATAACATAACAAAGTGCCCAATACTATCCCTGGCAATGGGCATTGACTAAGTGTACAATTCCTTCCCAAGAGTTCAACATTTTCCATCACAGAGAAGAGTTAGATGCCAGGAAGGAGGTAAGGATTCCTTGGAATAAAGGCTAAAGCTTGATGTGGTTGGTAAAGGACCAGAGTGACACACTATGTCTCTGTGTAATTGTTTGGTTTTGTTTCTTATTGCTCATCCCAGCTACATCTACACAGCAATCAGGTTTTTTGGCAAGGCTTTGGCAAGGGATCTTTTGAGACAGGCACTGTGAAATGCTCTTGGTTGCACTTTATCCAAACCAGCTTCCTCCTGCCTTATACTTCATACCCAACAGTGGGCAATCGCCTCTTGTACTCAGAACACTGGTCCCATGTGAGGACTGTTCTCACTCCATATCTGGTTTTATGAGTGGAAAAAAGTGGCTCAGATTGTAAAGAATCTGCCTGCAATGCGGAGACTCAGGTTCAATCCCTGGGTCGAGAAGATCCCCTGGAGAAGGGAACAGCTACCCACCCCAGTATTCTTGCCTAGAGAATCTCAAGGACAGAGGAGCCTGGTGGGCTACAGTCCATGGGGTCGCAAAGAGTCAGACATGACTCAGCGACTAACACTTTCATTTTAAATTTCCTTAGTTCCGCCTCAGCAAGGCAACACTCCCACATCCAGGCAGATGGAGAGTCCCAGAGAGACGCACCCCCAACTCTCCCCCTTCTGAGAAAAGTCAGTCCATTCTTGGTCATGACTCCTTCCTGCCTCCCTCACACGACACACACTGATATTCTATAGTAAAATGGGAAACGGAACTAAGAGAAATAAATTTTCATCAGAGACCAATCAATACCATTGACTGGGGCAGCTTTTCACTGAACATGAGGCGCCAGGCAGCTATGGAGATCTTCCCCTCCTCCCCTAAAACTAAAGGTACCACCCCTCTACCAATGCCTGGGATTTCACTGCAGGGTAGTCGTACTGCCCACAGGTATTAACCTCTGTCCAACTAGAGCCTAAGCCTGAGCAAAAGCTACAGCTACTAAAATGTCAACCACTGGCTCAGGACAAGAGAGAAATAGGCTCCTTCATACCTGTGAGCCTTTATCCTGGGGAAGGGCCTCCCTGGCTCAGTAACCCACACACACCTCTACCCTGCCATTCAGACAGCCCATAGAGCACACACATTTAGTGAAATGGAGTGGTTCCCAGTCTTCAAGCATCAATTCCCACGCTCCATCAATCCCAGCCAAATCTCAGCACTGACCCCTCATAAGAGAATAGAAATAATTTAAGTGACTTAATGGTTGGTCCTTTATACAAGTCATCATCATTCATTTCTACTATATTCCTCTAAGTAAAGCATTATTATTTCCATTTTACATATGAGTAAACTGAGGCTAATAGAACCTAACAACATAGTCCATGCATGCATACTAAGTCGCTTCAGTCATGTCCAACTCTTGTGACCTACGGACTATAGCCTGCCAGGCTCCTCTCTCCATAGGATTCTCCAGGCAAGACTACTGGAATGGGTTGCCAGGCCCTCCTCCAAGGGATCTTCCTGACTCAGGGATCAAACACACATCTCTTACATCTCCTGCACTGGCAGGTGGGTTATTTATCACTAGTGCCACCCGGAAAGCCCACCTGGGACTATCTACATAGTCCATAGATAGGATTAGAATCAGGGTCCATGTAGCTATAAGTCCATGACTTTCCAACCAGGGGTCAACTTGTAAAGTTTCACTCTCTTGGTATGTATTCTGAAAACATCTGCCTGAGTGTCTACACAGGACAGAGTTTGTGCTTCAGTCACTGGTTTTCAATAGCTTCCAGTACAGTGTCATATTTTAAGGTAGGATTGACAATGGTGACAGATGGGGTTGTCTTCCAAGTCATTCCCAGAGTCGTCCCCATCAGAGGCCCAGAGACCTAACCCAAACCAGAGGGCATGTAAATGTAGTTGCCAACAGTCATCAAAAATGATATATTTCTTATAATACTTAGCATACTATGTTATCATGGCTGGAATTTAGACTATGATGAAAAGACATGAAAAGCAGCAGAGAGATGTGCAGAGAGGGTAGACAGAGTCAGTCACCTTTTCCATGAGCTCACTCTTCACTTGGGGAAGAGGGTGGCACCCAAAGCCTCTTCCCAGGGTGCTTCTTCTGGTTTTCAAATCTAGCTGAGCCCCTGACCAGGCACAACTTAGGACCCTCACCACCACTCCAGGAGCTCCCTCAAAGCTGAGGCAAACAACTCTCTCAGCAGAAGCCAGCTCTCCTTGCTCTCCCCTGAACCCTCCCCCCATCCTCTCTAACCCAGGTTCCCAGAGCTTAGACCAGGTAGAGAGTCAGTTGCCAATGGCAACCAAACCCCACTGCTTCAACTCCAGCTCCACTTTGATTGGTTTGGAGGGATGGAAGTCAAGGAGGGGCCAGGACCAGCTGCCTTGTGTCTAATGTATTCACTTAACAATCATCATGCCTTGCACTCCTGTAACTCTTCGGCTTTTCTAAGGGCTTTCCAGTATCATCTCATCATCTCTTAATCTTGCTGCAATCCTTGAGGTGAATAACAATATCCTCAGGCAGACAGGCACTCCTTGCAGTTGCTTTGTCCCTCCCCACCAGGCTTAGCACCTTTGGAAACCAAAAAAACTTTCAGCAGAGGAAGAGCAGGAATCTGATCCTCTCACTACAAAGCCACAGATTCATTCAGCCCTTGAGGTAGATGAAGTCTTAGCAGCTCTTCAACTAAACATGTCTCATCCTTAGCAGGAAAGTGAAAGTGAAGTCGCTCAGTCATGTCTGACTCTTTGTGACCCCATGGACTGGGATTTTCCAGCCAATAGTACTGGAGTGGATTGCCATTTCCTTCTCCAGGGGATCTTTCCGAGCCAGGCATCGAACCCAGGCATTGTAGACATCCTTAGCAGGGGTGCTCTCCTAATCAGCACCCTCCAATAGAACTTTCTGTGATGTTGGAAATACACATATCTGTTCTGCACTACTGTCCACAGAGGCCACATGGGACTACTGATCACTTCAAATGTAGTAATTTGATGGAGAAGCTGAACTTTTCATTTTATTGTAATTGTAAATAATTTTAATAGCCACATGTGCTAGTGGCTACTGTATAAGACAATACTGTCCCGATCAGACCTCACTGCCATGGTAACTTACTGCCTCCGTTTGCTGCTGTCCCACAGAACAAAAGGTGTGGAATTCGACACTAAGGATACTCAACGTATGTGCCAAAAGAATCACTTGGTGTAAAGGTCAGCTGGATCACTTTTGCCTACAGTTTGGATGTTGAGTGCTTCAATTATAAAATGCTCACAAATGCCTGCAGACTGAGAAGGCTGGAAACAGGAGCCAGGGGAGGGCACTGAGCCCAACCCCTTCAGAAAACAGACTAGCCACCCTTTTCTCCTCGGATCACACCTGACAGATTCATGTTCCCTAGGAAATTCTCTGTTGGTCCAACTTTCTCCCAAAGTTTCTGACTACCTTCCCAATGATTCTCTACCTGTAGGTATCCCAGGGCGAGAACCAACCTAGGGAGAAGTTACATCTGTCACCTTGCATCGCCTCCTCAAAAATCCCACAAGGGCCCACAGGTCAGCAGCATCCCTCAGGAAAAGAGCCGTGGGAGTGCTGGGCCCAGGCTCTAATGCAAGGTCCTGAGGGTCTCTCTAGCCCTTGCCCATCTCCATCTTCACTCATCAGTCACCTAATTGGAAATCTCCAAATTTAGATGTTCAGAAAATCATATTTTCCTCTCAGATTAGCTCAGAGCAGTGGTCACAGTTTAAATTTGGGGCTTCTAGGCAAAATTGCTTCCTAGAGGAACCTCATTCCCTTTGTTACTTTCTGAATGGATCTCTAGAGAGAGGGAGTGCCCACTGGTGTATGCCTTAGAAATGAAGATTTTGAAGTTATGGAGAGACGGAATCTAATTTTCTTGTAAGAAGAAAAATATCTGGGGGGAGCCAGATCAAGAAGGCAGAATAGTAGGCTATAGAGCTCACCTCCTCCTACAATACATCAAAAATATATCTCCATGTGAAATAATTCTCACAAAATATCTCCTGGCAGAAAATCTCATACAACCAAAACTGCAAGACAAATATTTACTTTTCCTGTTTTTTAAACTAGAAATTAAGAAGAATAAATGTGTATGACTGTCTAGTGTTTTTTAGTATTATTTAGAGGTTTCCGGCCACACTGTTGTACCTCCAACTCTTCACCCATCCACCATGTACTGAACATGGTTCATACGCTTTCCAGTCACTATGCTGGCCATAGCATTATCTTATAGAGGAGACAAAGAGTACCCAACCACTCAATATTTACTGAGCCTCTACTAGACGGAGAAGTTCTTATCTTCACAGAACTTATATTCCAGTAATGGAAGACTTTCAATAATCTGTCTACAAAATAAAAATATCATTTCAGGTAGTATAAGTCCAAAAAGAACATAAAAGCAGTAGGACTGGGGTGTGATGGGCAGAGTGGGGGATGTGCAGTTTTAGTTCAAGTGGTCATGAAAGACCACTTTAAGGAGGTGACACAAGCTGAGGCCTGATCCTTGGGAAGGAAGCAAATGAGAGGGCAAGGGAAGATGCCCCAGGGAGAGGGAAGAACATGCACAAAGGCCCTGAGATGAGAACAAGCTTGGCAGGTTTTAGGAACAGCAGACTGGCTGCATGAAGTGGACATGTGGGAAGCAGTAGGAGAAGGGGGTCGGAGAAAGAGGCAGGCTCACATTATGGAGCTTCTGCCAGGCCTCAGTAAGAGGAAGGCACTGGGGGTAGGGGGTTTAGGCATGAGAGAGACGTGATCAGATTTACGAATACTGGAGTGGGTTGCCATTTCCTTTCCTCAGGGGATCTTCCCGACCCAGGGATCAAACCCACATCTCCTGCATTGCAGGCAGATTCTTCACCATCTGAGCCATCAAGGAAGCCCCATGAGTAAAATACATTATTATAAAATATAGTACAGGAAGATTACTGTAAATCATGCCATTACAAAGTATTATAGGAATTATGTTGATAAAGAAACCTACACTGCAGGGAAGAAGCAAAAAAACCCACTAGGCTTCTCAGGATGCTGGCATTCCAGGCCATAATGACAGCTGCCAAGGTGTGGGAGTGTGAGACAACACATGCAGACATGGTGGAGGAGGCACAGGGAGTCAGCATGGAGGGCCAGTGGGTGCATGCATGCAAGGTCTTCTATGCCAGCCTCGGGAATTGAATTGATTTTGCATGTCACTGGTTCTTAAATTGGCTCTTAAAAATCCTGGTACCCAGCCCCACACTGGACCGATTCCATCAGAACTTCTGAGGTGGGAAGACAGGTACCAGTACATTTAAAAGCTCTCTAGGTAATGCTAGTGCACAGCCAGGGTTGACAGCTACCACTGTAGGTGATGACTGAGGAGCCTTGAAGGGTTTGAAAGGAGCAGTAACAATTATTTATTTTCCATAACTGATTTGTTTGTCTAAAGATTATATTTTAGAATACAGTATTTTTAAAGTATAATATATTCAGGTGATGAAGACAAATTATTAATAATTACCTACATTTGCATTTTAAAGTTTTGAACATTATTGCAAATGGAGTCACGAGTTTCCATTCCTACTGAACTCTAGCTCTTCTGACAGTTTATGAGAAATCTAGAAACATCTAAACAGAAGAAACCATCAGCAGTTCACAGTTGATGGACTTTAGAGCCAGAAGGATTTCCCCCTGAGAGCCTCTTTATTTTACAGATTTGGGAAAAAAAAAAAAAAAGAGGCCCAGGAGGTGCTATGACAAGGCTAAGGTTATCCGGGATTAGCAGCAAAGGTATAATTGGAATCCAAGCTCTCCACTACACCGCGTTGCTGCTTGTTTATTAGAAAAGGTATCCCAATGTCTGGACTCTGCATTTTTCACAATACTAAGTATATCTTGAAAGTGCACTTAATTTTATAAGAGAAATAAAGAAAGGAAAAGGACGGAAAATAAAAAGCCAAACTAATCAAAGGCAGTTTGGGTCACATAGCACTTTATTTTTTACGTTATCTCCTTGGTTTATGACCTTCTGATGCTTTACTTTGATATTTTTGATAGTTTCTACAAACAGAATTTGTTTAAAGGAAGACAGGTTTTCTACAGATCAGTAGTTCTTGTTCAAGGTGCATATTTCAAGATGTAGACCCACATCTTTTTCCAGAAGATAGAAGTATTTGAAGTGAGTGTCACAGAAGACTGGTCCTCTCCCTGGGCTCCAAGATGCATTTGCAGGACAGAACCCCTGGCTCTATATTAGAATCAAACACCTTAGGATTTTTGAGTCTATACTTGGAAATATCTTTCCAACACTGAAGGCTAAAATATGCTGCATATTTTATAGGTGTGCCAGGCAAATGCAGTAGCAGTGCCACCTGCATTTTTACTGCCACCTTTGAGCCCAAGATCCAAGATCCAAGCAACAGCAGCGGCCAGCCATGTGGCTCTTCCCCAACTCTTGATGAAGTCTTTCACTTTACTTTCACCTGGACAAGTTGGAGGAAGCACACTGACATTTTATTTGCCAGCTGAGTTCATCTGAAACAGAGGTTCGGGGTGGTTCAGCCAAGGTCACTGTTTAAGCTGGATGCAGTGACAGCTATAGAAACTGACTTTGTCCATTTAAGTATGTGAGAAAGACACTGCTTCTTGCTCAGAAAGACCACAGAAGAGATTGGGTTCAGGCTGGACCGTGTGTAGGCTATGAAAGCTTTGACCGTCCCCAGCAGGAACAGATCTTGCAAATGAATCAACAGAAACAGTGGCTTGGCCAAGTAAGGCTTGGTCATGCAGACATGGAAGCAAATCCTCAGGAATTAAAAAGAAAAAAAAAAAAATCAGTCAGGTGGCCCAGGAGAAGACTGTGTGCAGGGAAGCTCAGAAGGAGGCGCACAGGCTTAGAAGCTGGCTCAGAGCAAGTCTGTAGGTGAAAAACAGGAGGACCACGATCAAGACCCACCCAGCCCAGGGGTGGCAACTTCTGATGTTAAAGGGACAAAGCTCATCAGGACAGTCATCAGTATGTTCTTCAGCCAGAAATCCTCTGAAATTATCTCAGGATCTTCCTAGACTAGGCCAGAACATTACCACTGTCTGGAATAGAGATAAGGGTTGCCAGAACTGGGTTATCTTTCTAAGCTATGAAACTACTTATAGTCCTTTAAGATCTTCAGATATTACTTTACTGAATAACTTAGATTATTCTTAAACTCTCAAGAGGACATCAATCCTCCACATTATCTAGTTGTTTTTTTTTTTTCTACAGCTTCTCAGTGTCTTTTATAAACTTACCCAATTTCTTTTCCAATCCTTGAGTAACGGTCCCCAAATTCAATGTCGTGTTGTAATATTTGTACATCTCATATCTATCATTTCCTTTTCCTTCTTGTGCACGCTCAACTCTCAAACCTATTTTTCTATGTGTCTTAGAACCTATTTTTCTCCCCTACCTATTTTCTCAAATGCATCCAGCTTATAAAAAAATCTATAAAGAATACCAACAAAAAATATTTTTTAATGTCAACAGGTTTAGGCTATGGGATGCACACTCTGATGCAGCATCAGATGGGGACATTTTTCTCCCAGCTGCTTTCACATCACTTGCAAGGTGATTTGTCAAAACAAATTACCGCTCTTCTCTGGAGGATTTAATCTACTCCATACACGGTGGTCACCTTCCATTTTTAATGATTCTGAAAACACAAAAGATGGTTCAAGTGTCCTATGACAGAATCTGAGGTTCTCTCACTCTGTGCAAATGATCAACCGTCCACTGCAGGAGCTGCTGGCTTGGTGCTTTCATTGCCCTTGTGTTCAGAGCCTCACTCTGAAGAGGGTTGCTAACCTGTCCTCTGAACTTGGGGCTAGTGAGCACCTGAAACCTCTAGCTAAGGTCCACTTTCAGGCATTCAAACCAGCATGCCAGAAGAACTCATGCTCTTTTTCTTTCAGTCCTTCTCATCTTCAGACATCATCTTACTTGTGACGTATTTTGAATACGGCAAGGAGGACTGTGGGTGGTTCGCATTTGCTCCCCATGTGGCCCTGGTGAGGACACTGAGGTTTCCCACATGGCGGCAGCAGGGAGGGACCGCAGTGCTAGGAGGAGGGGCCGGCATTTTCTTCATCTTGCACATTCACTTATGAAGAATCTTTTATTCACGTTCACTTATGAAGAATTTTTTATGCAGCAGACACATCCCACACATGAAGATATATTCACTTCCTTTAGACACACTTATTTCCTTGGGTGGTTTTGGAGGTCATGCTTCTTTCTCTCCTTTGGAATAACCTGCAGTTAGAAGGGCTTCATGTGCAGAAAGGAAGTTTCATTTTGCTGAGGAGAAAAAGGACAAAAATGCAGTTAGTGCCTCTCTCGTTTCTAGATAATTTTCTGTAACATATAAACTCTGACAATAGCCTCTTCAGAGGGTACTAAACAGTATTCCAGCTCTGAAAGCCCCACCTCAGGAGTAAGATATTTGACTTTGCCTCTAAGCATGGCTCCATAAGAATTCAAATATAATTTAATACATTATGGAAATATGCCACTGCAGCTAAAACAGACTGTGATGTTCAGTTTAGATAAATTTAAACTCTTACCTTTCGGTGAGGAGACATCTCTCTTTCCTTTGTGAATCTCAAAGTGAAGGGCCTCCAGGAGCTGGTTTTCAACTTCCTGCCAACTCCTGCACCTTCAGCTGGCTGTGTCCCTGCCTCTCCTGACCGGATGAGGCAGGGTGCTCCTTGCTCCGCAACCTCCAAGGCTCCAGCGAGTGTCTGGGCCATGCAGACTCTAAAGGCCTAGTTAGGAGGACTGGGACTTGTGCTCCAACCTGTGGAGCAAAATTCAGCAACAGGAGGCCCACCAGGAAGGCACTGATTTTTCCTATCCCAAGCCCCTCTTAGTACACTGGCTGCCGGCCCTGAAGACAGAAACACACGCGACCATTTCATCTGAGAGCCATACGGGCTCCGTGCATGACTCAAACCACCTGGCACCATGGGCAGTTATCCACCATACAGTGCTCTGTGTCGTTATCAGAGATGATGTGGAGGAGGCACAAGACAGTCTGAATACAAAACTTTAAACATTTGACTTTATGCTAAAATGAAACAATTTCTCAATCCAAAAAATGTCCATCTTTCTGAGTTATTTTCTGGGCCTTCAGCCTGTGGGGTTCCTGAGAAACAGAGAGGCCGTTAGGCAGTGCCTGTGGCTCTGATCTTCAGAAGCAGCTCGGGAAAGAAGAAAATTGCTATGAGGCTTTGATGTGGACGCCCACAGGCCTGGAGAATGAATGTTTCGGGAGGTGTGCAAATAGTTCTCACTTCTAGGAGCAAAGTCTGAGCCAGAGTACCCGGGTCCATGATAGTACAGGACATTTTTGGTGAAGTGCGTGAGGCCGCGTGACACTCACATATTTCTGTGCTGTAGATGCAAACCTGTGTCCACTCGGTGGAAGAAGGTGAGGGTGAGATGATCTGAGAGAACAGCACTGAAACATGTACATTATCACATGTGAAACAGACAACCAATGCAAGTTCAATACATGAAACAGAGACTCCAAAGCCGGTGCTCTGGCACAACCCTGAGGAACGGGATGTGGAGAGAGGTGGGGGAGGAGTTCCAGATGGGGGGACATATGTATACCTGTGGCCGATTCATGTTGATACATGGCAAAAACTATCACAATATTGTTAAGTAATTATCCTCCAATTAAAAAAATTTTTTTAATTAATTAAAAAAAAAAACAACTGTGTCCACCCTAACCTCCTGGAATAAAGAGTACATTGTGAATCAGATGGAAGGAAGAAAGAGGAAAGCATAGAGTTGGAGAGGGAGCATAACCTTGGGGGCAGAGGCAGAATCGGCGAGATGATCTCAGATCATCTGTTATTAAGCACGGCCTACAGTTCATTTCAATCCGCCTCCCAAGGAAACTTACAGAGCCATCCAAAATAAATAATATACTGTGTTAATTTAGTCCCAGTCGTGGATCACAATAAACTGTGGAAAATTCTGAAAGAGATGGGAATACCAGACCACCTGACCTGCCTCTTGAGAAACCTATATGCAGGTCAGGAAGCAACAGTTAGAACTGGACATGGAACAACAGACTGGTTCCAAATAGGAAAAGGAGTATGTCAAGGCTGTATATTGTCACCTTGCTTATTTAAGTTATATGCAGAGTACATCATGAGAAATGCTGGGCTGGAAGAAGCACAAGCTGGAATCAAGATTGCTGGGAGAAATATCAATAACCTCAGATATGCAGATGACACCACCCTTATGGCAAAAAGTGAAGAGGAACTAAAAAGCCTCTTGATGAAAGTGAAAGAGGAGAGTGAAAAAGTTGGCTTAAAGCTCAACATTCAGAAAACAAAGATCATGGCATCTGGTCCCATCACTTCATGG
>SJYX01013208.1:34893-157244 GCA_006410675.1 Oreotragus oreotragus
TTGAGAGTCCCTTGGACTGCAAGGAGATCCAACCAGTCCATTCTGAAGGAGATCAGCCCTGGGATTTCTTTGGAAGAAATGATGCTTAAAGCTGAAACTCCAGTACTTTGGCCACCTCGTGCCAAGAGTTGACTCATTGGAAAAGACTCTGATGCTGGGAGGGACTGGGGGCAGGAGGAGAAGGGGACGACTGAGGATGAGATGGCTGGATGGCATCACTCACTCGATGGATGTGAGTCTGAGTGAACTCCGGGAGATGGTGATGGACAGGGAGACCTGGTGTGCTGCGATTCATGGGGTCGCAAAGAGTCGGACACGACTGAGCGACTGAACTGAACTGAACAGGGTCAAGGGCTTCCCTGGTAGCTCAGTGGTAAAGAATCGGCCTGCTGAGCAGGAGACTTGGGTTTGATCCCTGGGTGGGAGGATGCCCAAAAGAAGGAAATGGCAGCCCACTCTAGTATTCTTGCCTGAGAAATCCCAAGGGCAGAGGAGCCTGGTGGGCTACAGTCCATGGGGTCGCAAAATGTTAGACACGACTTAGCAACTAAATAGCAGCAGCAGCAAACAGGGCTCACCCTTCACAATGACTGTAAATGGTGAACATTCACCACCCTTCACAATGACTGTAAATGGTGAACATTTACCACAAAGTACAATAATCAGGGTGTCAAATTTACTTGAATATCAGCTTAGTCCAGTATCTGTATTATTTTGTTTTTGGGGGAAAATGCTTGTGACTTTTGTTCATGGGAAAATATACATAACATACAATTGTAGCCATTTTTAAGTGTACAGCTTAGTGGCCTTATATATCCACACTGTTGTACAGCCAACACCTTTCAAATGGCATTAAGTATACTCACATTGTTGTACAGCCATCACCACCATCCACCTCAAGAACTTTTTCATCATCCCCAACTGAAATCCGCATTACTTTTCACACAGTCTATGAGCCACCCCGGAACCTCAAAGGATGAAGCCCCTACCTACTATCCTATGCAGTCCTGGGGAAGACTAAGATACAATATTACCTAGCATTTTAAGCTTCACTCATTTGGCTCCTGTAAAAGGGAGAAGGCCAAGGTTCTGAGAGGGACAGACTTGCTCCAACAAAACACTGACAACAGTGGAACCATCTCAGCCTCTAGTGCACATCTCATGATACCTCATTACATCTAACGCTGAGAAGGAGGACGTGAGAAGGCCCTGCACTGGTGCCCAAGACTGTCTTCCAAGGGCTGACCTATCCCTTGTCCCACCCTCTGCTTTGTGGGATTTTCACTGCTTTGGGCAGAGAGCCAGAGTTGCCTGGTAGCCCAGAAAAAGAAGACAGCTCTCTTACACAGCACTCACTGCAAAACCATCTTGGTTGTTGGCACTTTATTTTTCCTTTCCATCTTCATTTCCATGAAAACAAACCCACTTCCCATCCACTTCTTCACAAAATCACCATAACATAGTCCCTACCACGCTTCCCTCAGTGTTCTTCCCAGCAGACAGGAATAGAGGAGGTCTCTATTCCTAATCATCAAGATCACTGGTTTAGCCAGATTTCATCTGCATAAAAATAGGAGTGCCCAGGAGATCCTGCCTGGTGAGAGTTCTCCTTCCTGTACCTCGTAGGGGTGCCTCCGCCCATGACTCCCCCGTCAATCTCAGATGCCCCAGTGCTTCTCAGGTCACCTCCATTCGGGTGACCAGGAGCTTTCAAGAGGAGATTTGCCACTGTGTAGTTCTTGGCAAAATTGCATCACAAATGATAAGTACAGACTTCTTACCACAAACAGAACCACAACACCACAACACTGGTCACAGTATTACACACATACATTAGCACCCCAGAATTTGACCCCCTGAGTTTCTGATGCACACACCCCAAGTGCATGTCGAACCCCATTGTATTCCTTTCTTAGGGCTGCCACAACAAATCACCACAAACTGGATGGCTTAACACAACAGAAATTTATGCTCTCAGAGTTTAAGCCCAAAGTCCAAAATCAAGGTGGCAATGCCCGAAGGCTCCAGCCTTGGCTCTTCCTGGCTTCTAATGGCTCCTGCGAATGCTTGTCATTTCTGGGCTTGTAGCTCCACCACTCATCTCCGTTCCTCCTTCACATGGCCCTCTTCTCCATGAATCCTCTGCTCTCCTTACAAGAACACTGAACATGGGATTTAGGATTCACCCTAATCCAGTACAACCCCATTTTACCTGAACTAATTATCATCTCCAAAAGTCCTATTTCCAAATAAGATCACATGCTGAGATTTTGAGTAGACATGAATTGTTAGTGCTTATTCAACCCATGACACCCACCTCTAAGATATGTTCAATCCAGTGTCTCACTTTGTTCTCTTTGTTTTTGCCTTCTCCGTTTCAATCCTACTTGTGACTGACCACTGCCTTGTTGGAACGTTTCTAAGGCATCTGCTTCCATCCTCACTACCCTATTCAAATCTCCAGACCACACTTTAAATGGGTGCAGACTTTACCAGCTCAAGGAGATGATACTAAGTTGCCCACAGAGGGTTCAATACTTCAAACATCCGTTTCTCCCCATTTACACAAGAAGTTGTGTGCACTCAACTCACATTCAGCATTGCACTGGAGGTTACAGGATTCCTGCCCTCAGGGAACTTAGTGTTCAACAGAAAAATGGACAACTGCATGACCAGATGAGCAAAGCAAGCAAAAGGGTGAGGCAGGGAAGGAGAAAGAGGATATAAGCTATGCAGGAGCAAGGCCACAGGGACAACCTGGGAAGAGGCAGGAAGATACAAACTAGTCCAGAATTTTCAGAGCTCTTAAGAAACTTAGAGATATCAAGGGAACTCTTCATGCAAAGATGGGCACAATAAAGGACAGAAATGGTATGGACCTAACAGAAGCAGATGACATTAAGAGATGGCAAGAATATACAGAAGAACGATACAAAAAAGATCTTAACGACTCAGATAACCATGGTGTGATCACTCACCTAGAGCCAGATATCCTGGAATGTGAAGTCAAGCGGGCCTTAGAAAACATCACTACGAACAAAGCTACAGGAGATGATGAAATTCCAGTTGAGCTATTTCAAATCCTAAAAGATGATGTTGTGAAAGTGCTGCACTCAATATGCCAGCAAATTTGGAAAACTCAGCAGTGGCCACAGGACTGGAAAAGGTCAGTTTTCATTCCAATCCCAAAGAAAGGCAATGCCAAAGAATGCTCAAACTACAACACAATTCCACTCACCTTACACACTAGCTAAGTAATGCTCAAAATTCTCCAAGCTAGGCTTCAACAGTACATGAACTTGTGAACTTCCAGATGTTCAAGCTGGATTTAGAAAAGGCAGAGGAAACAGAGATCAAATTGCCAACATCCGTTGGATCATAGAAAAAGCAAGGAAATGCCAGAAAAACATCTGCTTTGTTGACTACACCAAAGCCTTTGACTGTGTGGATCACAACAAACTATGGAAAATCCTTCAAGAGACCAGACCAACTGACCTGCCTCCTGAGAAAACTGTATGCAGGTCAAGAAGCAACAGAACCAGACATGGAACAACAGACTGGTTCCAAATTGGGAAAGGAGTGTGTCAAGGCTGTATATTGTCACGCTGCTAATTTAACTTATATGCAGAGTACATCATGAGAAATGCTGGGCTGGAGGAAGCACAAGCTGGAATCAAGACTGCCGGGAGAAATATCAATAACCTCACATATGCAGATGACACCACCCTTATGGCAGAAAGTGAAGAGGAACTAAAAAGCCTCTTGATGAAAGTGAAAGAGCAAAGGGAAAAAGCTGGCTTAAAACTCAACATTTGAAAAACAAAGATCATAGCATCCAGTCCCATCACTTCATGGCAAATAGATGGGGGAACAATAGAAAGTGACAAACTTTATTTTCTTGTGCTCCAAAATCACTGCAGATGGTCACTGCAGTCACAAAATTAAAAGACGCTTGTCCTTTGGAAGAAAAGCTGTGACCAACCTAGACAGCGTATTAAAAAGCAGAGACATCACTTTGCCAACAAAAGTCCCTCTAGTCAAAGCTATGGTTTTTCCAGCAGTCACGTATGGATGTGAGAGTTGGATTATAAAGAAAGCTGAGCACCGAAGAATTGATGCTTTTGAACTGTGGAGTTGGAGAAGACTCTTAAGAGCCCCTTGGACTGCAAGGAGATCCAACCAGTCCATCCTAAAGGAAATCAGTCCTGAATATTCATTGGAAGAACTGATGCTGAAGCTGAAGCTCCAATACTTTGGCCACCTGATGTGAAAAACTGACAATGGAAAAGACCCTGATGCTGGGAAAGATTGAAGGCAGGTGGAGAAGGAGACAACAGAGGATAACATGGTTGGATGGCATCACCGATTTGATGGACATGAGTTTGAGCAAGCTCTGGAAGTTGGTGATGGACATGGAAGCCTGTTGTGCTACAGTCCATGGGGCTGCAAAGAGGTGGACATGACTGAGCGACTGAACTGAACTCAGAATTTTCAGAGGGCTGTAAGGAGATCCCATCTAGATGGGTCTAGATGATGGCTCTGCTGCAAAGGGTAGGGTCATCAGTGTTAAGGTTGTAAAGGCCACTGTTTGTAGATGTGTACCTGATCCTGCAGGGACTTGAGTCCAGGCCAAGAGGACCCATTAAGTTTTTCTAAGCAATTGGGATGGCTGACTTCAGGGAAGCCAGATCTAGTTGGGTGTGCATGACAGACTAGGGGGAGTCACGAGCTGGCAAGGAAACACTGGCTGGGAGCCCAGTTAAAAAGACAGGCTCGAGGTCCAGAGCTTTATTCCTCCGCTATCAGTGAAGACCCATTCACAGCCGAACTTTCCATTAGACTCTGCAGTCAATACAGCCATCTCAACATGGAGGGGGGTGGGGTGAGCATCCTGGCTGCCCTCCAGCCCTCCCTTCCCATTAATGTGATGGGTTACAGAGGGCACGTCAGGGAAAGTGTTCAATGAATTCCGGGAATGGAGATCCCCTTTGGACAAAATTCCCCAAAGAGGAGCTCAGGAGTACTTTGCAAATCAACACATGAATGCCTCTTATGGACAAGAGACTGTCCTGAGAGAAGAGCGCCACAGTCTTAGTTCAGATACAGCTTCTTCCCACTGTTGCATTTCCCCAGGACTGGCGCTGGCGTCCAGGAGGTAATGAAGCAACCGCCAGCTCAGGCACCGCTTCCCACAAAAGGCAACCAGATGGGTGATTATCATCTCCTCCAAGAGACTGGAAACTCCCCACCTCCCATAAGGCTCCATCTGGGTCGTCCCTCCGGTCACGAGACATGATGCCCAGGGGAGGCTATAAATACAACCCCCGCCCCCCGCAACCCACCTTCTTTATCCTCTTCATCTGTTCACAAATTCTACTTGGGACCTTAAGGGGCAGAGGGTGATGGGGAGGTGACATGGATGGAGCAGGAGCAAGCCCAGAATGTGAGGGACAGAACAGTCTCTGAAGTCCTCAAGGCACATCTCTGAGCCTGTCTTCTTGCCTAAGCCTTCCTGGAAATGCAGGCAGAAGGGAGCTCAAAGGAGCAGCAGGATGGCTCATCCCTCGGTTTCCTTTCTCCTTAAGAAAAGTTTTGTGTACCATCACAGGAAGCCTTCACAGGCCCCACAGTCACAGCCACCCTTGCTGGAAACTAGCCTGGAGCAGGCACACTCCCCAGGGAAAAGGGGTGGGGTATGGAATTTCCTGAGTGCAGCTTAGGCAGAGGAGAGAAAAGGCACACTCTCCATGTCCACCTCCATTGGCCTCCACTAGCTCCTCTAGTAGACGGGGCACAGGAAAGCAGTCCACGAGGAAAAGGACCCTCCTCCAGCTTCTTTTCACTTTCTCAGCAATCAATCTAACTTGAAAGACATAACTTCCACCCCCTTTATTTCTGAAGGGAGATGCAAACGGGTGATCTGTTTGGACTAAAATTGAACTCCCTCTGTGTAACTTCTCAATGGTATTCATTTATTGAATCTGACTCACACTTTTGATGTGGAAAGGTTTTATTAATATAACTACTTATCCCAGCCCACTCCCATTGGGATTCATGGCTCTTGCCCAGCGTACATTTTGGCTAGTTCTATGTTACCTTAAATTCTACCATGGGTTAATGTTTCATGACAAGCACATTCACAGATTCTATGAGAAATTCCTCGCTGTCTTTGGGTAACAGTTATGAAGCAAAATTGGAAATGAGAAGCAGCTTTGTCTACTCAGGCAAAGACTCCCAGATAAGGGGGTCTGGAGGCTCAGGGTCTTATCCTACAACTATCCATGTGATCCAGCCACTGGCTCTTCAGAGTCTTAGGTTCTTCATCTGTAGAATGAGACTGCTGGCCTCACACAGTTCTCAGTTCTCTTCCAGCTCTGACTTCCTGTGATTGTAAAAGACATTTTAAAATACCTCCAGGGAGAGAAATCTCACAATATTATTTAGTCATGAGAAGATTGGACTAATGATACCTAATATCTCTGAGTTCTGAAAGTCTGTTATTCAATTATATACAATGGTTTTTAAATGTGCGCAGTAAAAAAAAAAAAAAAAGTTTAACAAACAGAACAGTCTTCTTTAAATGCCCATTTTAAAAGAACAGAAGTTAAAGAGCCTAAAATAAAATCTCTAGCCATTCTGTGTACACACAGAGAAAAAAAGCAGATGAGATTAAAGCTATCTAACATCTGGGGCAGCAAGACTTGGGTGGATGACACTAGGCTGACCGAAGTAAGACATGACAATTACCAAAGGGGAGTTATACCACAGTCCTAACTCCACGTCACCAGTACATCTTTTGCCATTAGACACAAGGGGAACCCAGAATGCCAAGGTATGGACAGCATTATGCACAAAAGACTGATTCTCTCTTAGCAAGGGCACTGCGCTCTCCCTCACTCCACGGCAGACCCTAGGGCAGTCGAACAGCATCTCAAGACACTCAAGAACATGGGGAGGGCAAGCAGAGCTCCAGCAGGTACCAGTCTGGACATTACTATGACAAATCTGACATCAGGTTGAAGCTACAGTCATCCTGGCTAACAGGCCATAGATGAGCTCAGGTCACAGTGGAGGCACAAAGAGGGGGCACGATACAGTGACAGACGAGTGGCACTCGTCACCAAACACTGAGCTAAGTCTGGTTACAGCGGGGAGCAGTAACTGGCAAGAGTTTTGGCCAAGTGATCAAGCACCAGTAAGGTTTTGTTAGGCCCTAAGTTTAACCAAAAACTCTCACTCAACACAGTCAGAAGTTGTCTAAGCCCTCAAGGGCTGGGAATAGATTTTGAGTGCTGGCATAGAAGATTCTCAACTGTATTTCTTGATCAAATGGAAACTTACGAAGAAGATACTGCTCCATTGTTTGCTGAGCAATGTTTCCCACTGATGGCAGCTCAGGCTTCTCAGCCAGCCAGGAAAGGGGAACAGGAGTAAGGAGTAAGCCTAAAGATGCTTGGACCAGGTCCAAGATCCCTCGGAAGTAGAATTCCACTTCATCCACCAGCCTGTGTGTCACTCATGGAAAGGAGCTGTATTATCGGGATGCACTGATGATCTGACGGTGACCAATATCCTCCATAGTTTGAGTTGGGTTGGGCTTTTGGAAAAGGGGTCCTCACTCACCTGAGGAAATACCCCTCAGGAGCACCTGAGACCCAGGTACCCCAGGATCTTAGAAAACTTGAAAGATTTCTGGTTACTTGAGGTAGTCAGACCCTCCAAAGAGTCATCAAAATAAACAAGCAATTAGAGGCTTTGGGTACCTAATGCCTCAGGACAATTGGACAGATGTGATGAAACTCAAGAATAACAACCAGTTAAACCTATTTTGAGTGAAAGTATTCCCTTATTAAGAGAAGAACTGACAAAGTAAGGAACATTGTCAGTTGAATATTGTGAGAAATTGTATTTAACTCGAAAATAAATATTGCATTCCTATCAATTCCATTTCTTATGGTGTATCTATCTTCTAACACAGAGGAAAATTAACTAATAAAAATTGATTTTATTAGAATTATTTTATTTGGAGAAGTATATCTAAGTACAGTCTGTGAGTCAATGGGTTTTATATCTGGGAACTTTCTAGACCTCTGATCTTGTCCTGGCCTCTCTCAGCCATCCATACCTGTGCCAATAATCTTACTAGCCACTTATCCAATAAAATCAAGCTCAAAGTAGTATCAGTTACTTGATGGCACCTCCAAATTTTAATGCATGGAAACAGACCCACAAATATATATGTATCCCCTGATTCATGACAAAGGCGACACTCCAGAGCTGTGGGGAAAGAACACTCTTTTCAACAAAAGACTAAGTCAATTGGATGGTAAAACAGGAGGAGAAAAAAGAATCTTCCCCTCGCTAGACAAAGAAAGCACTTCCTTTTGTGTAAGCACTTCAACTTTTGTGAAAACGCTTCCTTTTACATCTAAATGTGAAAAGTAAAATAGTAAAGCTTTCAGTTAAAAAAAAAAATTGGGGTAGACAAAGATTTCTTAAACAGGACACAAAGAGCACTAACAGTAAAAGAAAAAACTTGGTAGATTAAAATTTGGACTACATTAAGATATATAACATATTTTATCAAGACACACCATAAAGGGCATGAAGAGCCAAGCTACGGACTGGAAGAGGATATTCACAATGCATGTACTCCACAAAGAACTCATATCCAGGAGATACAAAGAACTCCTACAACCCAATCAGAAAAAGGAGATCATTCAATAGCAAAGGCTACGCAAAACAAGTGAAGATTCACTTTACAAAAGAGGGCATCCAAATGGCCAATAAACATATACAAAGGTTCTTGACCTCATTCATCATCAGGGAAACACAAAGTCAAACAAAACGCAAAGCCACAAGGTGAGGCACTATCACATACCTATCAAAAGAACTAAAACAGAAAAGACAAATAACACCGAGTATTAGCCAAGATGTTGAGTGACTGCAAGTCTCCTACCTCCTGATGGAGATGTGAATTGTTATAACTGCTTTAGGAAACTGTTTGGCAGTACTTACTGCAGCTAAACATAATCATCTTCTAGAGCTTAGTAACTACTCTCCCTGGTATATATATACTCCACAGTACTGGGAACATACAATCTTTAACAGCAGCTTTATTCATCATAGCCCTAAACTGGAAACAACTCATATTCCTTATACAGTAAAATAAACAATTTTTGGTGCTTATAGAATATTATATCACAATGAAAGTGACATACTTGCTACACACAGCATGAATTAATCTCTGACATGTAATGTCGAGCAAAAGAGGACATATACAAAATAGTACATACTTTAAGATTTAATTTATATAGTGTCAAACTAATCTATGGTGCTAGAAGTTACCCTAGATAGTGCCCTTGAGAGGAGAGACTAGTGAAGGAAAGAGGATACTTGGGGGCCAGTGTTTTGGCTGCTTATGATGTTCTGATTCTTGATCTGTACCCTGGCTTCTCAGGTATGCTCACTGGGAAAAATTCATTGAGCTGTATGCTTAGGATTTGCACGCTTTTTCTTTTATATTTCAATAAAAAGTTAATAATGAGAAAACAAAAACAAAATAAATTTAAGGCATAAAGTCTATGGCAGGGGGGGAGGTGGGGGGGTAATAAAAATCTGCCTTCCAAATCCAAACCTATTAAATGACAGCAAATTTGACAGCTTGTAACTGTTTATTCGGTTCTCAAATGAACATTTGACTTTATTTAAGATACTTTGCTGACTAAGGTCCATCTAGTCAAGGCTATGGTTTTTCCAGTGGTCATGTATGGATGTGAAAGTTGGACTGTGAAGAAGGCTGAGAGCCAAAGAATTGATGCTTTTGAACTGTGGTGTTGGATAAGGCTCTTGAGAGTCCCTTGGACTGCAAGGAGATCCAACCAGTCCATTCTGAAGGAGATCAGCCCTGGGATTTCTTTGGAAGGAATGATGCTAAAGCTGAAACTCCAGTACTCTGGCCACCTCATGCGAAGAGTTGACTCATTGGAAAAGACTCTGATGCTGGGAGGGATTGGGGGCAGGAGGAGAAGGGGACGACAGAGGATGAGATGGCTGGATGGCATCACGGACTCGATGGACGTGAGTCTGAACTCCCCGAGTTGGTGATGGACAGGGAGGCCTGGGGTGCTGCGATTCATGGGGTAGCAAAGAGTCGGACACGACTGAGTGACTGAACTGAAGATATAGGTCCCACTTTTCAAAAAAATTGGAAACCACCATCTTATTGAACGAACACACATTAGAGGGTTTTCAGTCTTCACTGGAAACTTTTAGGACATCAAAATTGTTAAACTTTGCTTGGTTTACTTTCACTTTTTCCCCATGTTAATGTTGTTGCTGTTTAGTCGCTAAGTCATGGCCAACTCTTTTACGACCCCATGGATTGTAAGCCCAGCAGGCAAGAATACTGGAGTGGGTTGCCATTTTCTTCTCCACAGCATCTTCCCAACCCAGAGATTTAACCCATATCTCCTGCTTGGCATGCAGATTCTTTACTAGTGAGCCACCAGGGAAGTTCTCCATGTTAATATGTGGGTTTTTAAAACTACAATTTCTCTTGGATAACCTTTTCTGATGAAGATTAGCCACCCTAGTGTTCATTGTTGCCAGCAAGCAAATTAACCTGAGCAGAATACAATCTACCCAATACGAATCTGGGGAAGGTCAGCCAGTGATCATTGTTCACATCGAGCAGTTTCACACTCATTGGATAGGGAAGACTGGGAGCAATTACCTCAATAATCCAAGGCAGGAAACACAACCAGCCTATTCAGGAAAAAGAGGGGGCTACGGAGGCCAAAGTTGCTCCAGGGAAACAGAGCCTGGCTTGCCAGAAAGAGCTCATGTTTTCCATGCACTGGCTTCTGCCCCTTCTGGAGGAAAGCTTTTCCAGGGGATAGGATCATTCTCTTCCATCCCTTAGACCTACATTTGTACAATGCCTATGGTTTACAAAGTTGCCCAGATACTACTATCATCTGAGCCTTATGCTCACCCTGAAGTAAGATTATTACTACCTCCTTTTTGCTGATGAAAGAACTGAGGCTCAGCAAGCTAAAAAAAAAAAAAAGAAAGTCGCTAAATCATGTCTGACTCTTTGCGACCCCATGGACTGTATGTAGCCTACCAGGCTCTTCCATCCATGGCGTTTTTCAGGCAAGAAGAGTACTGGAGTGGGTTGCCATGAGGTCCTCCTTAAAGCTGCAGGACTAGAAAGTCACACAGCAAGGACAAGGCACATTCAGGCACAGTGCTGTCTCCTCTACCATGAGGTCTTCTGACTTCTCTCCAATCTTGCTTGTGAGAATGAGAACATAATTCCAAGACTTGAAAAAAAAAATGTCTAGGACTCTTAGACATCAGGCAAGCTAGAAACTGTGCCCCAGCCCAAGGATGGTGTTCATACCTTCACAATCATACATCCTGGAGGCACTGGGAAGTGGGGGAGAGGACTGGGGCAATTAGCTGTTGGGTGTAGCAATGGTCTGAATGCCCACTGTTTCATGAAACATCAGGCAGGCTTTCCTGCAGATGGAACTGACACATGTGGCTGTGAAATACACACCATATAGTTCTGAAATCCATTCATAAACATGGTGAGGTTGATTTCGCTAGATGACATGTCCCCAGCACTAAACAGCATAAAGAGCACTGGCTGTGGAGTCCAACAGACCTGGCTTTGAATCCCAACTCTACTTTGTGAAGACACATGTGGTGAACAAGTTACTCTTCTCAGCTTCAGTTTCCTTGGCCATAAGAGAACAATAATATCTGTCCAGAATCACTGTGAAAATTGACAAAGCAATATATGTAAAGTTCCTTTCCCTGCTTCCTACTTCAAAAAAAATAAATAGATGGTAATAAGATTAGTTTTCTTTTTGTGAGTTTCTGCTGCTGCTGCTGCTGCTAAGTCACTTCAGTCGTGTCCGACTCTGTGTGACCCCATAGAATGCGATCCCATGGACTGTATGTAGCCTACCAGGCTCTTCCATCCATGGCGTTTTTCAGGCAAGAAGAGTACTGGAGTGGGTTGCCATGAGGTCCTCCTTAAAGCTGCAGGACTAGAAAGTCACACAGCAAGGACAAGGCACATTCAGGCACAGTGCTGTCTCCTCTACCATGAGGTCTTCTGACTTCTCTCCAATCTTGCTTGTGAGAATGAGAACATAATTCCAAGACTTGAAAAAAAAAATGTCTAGGACTCTTAGACATCAGGCAAGCTAGAAACTGTGCCCCAGCCCAAGGATGGTGTTCATACCTTCACAATCATACATCCTGGAGGCACTGGGAAGTGGGGGAGAGGACTGGGGCAATTAGCTGTTGGGTGTAGCAATGGTCTGAATGCCCACTGTTTCATGAAACATCAGGCAGGCTTTCCTGCAGATGGAACTGACACATGTGGCTGTGAAATACACACCATATAGTTCTGAAATCCATTCACAAACATGGTGAGGTTGATTTCGCTAGATGACATGTCCCCAGCACTAAACAGCATAAAGAGCACTGGCTGTGGAGTCCAACAGACCTGGCTTTGAATCCCAACTCTACTTTGTGAAGACACATGTGGTGAACAAGTTACTCTTGTCAGCTTCAGTTTCCTTGGCCATAAGAGAACAATAATATCTGTCCAGAATCACTGTGAGAATTGACAAAGCAATATATGTAAAGTTCCTTTCCCTGCTTCCTACTTCAAAAAAAATAAATAGATGGTAATAAGATTAGTTTTCTTTTTGTGAGTTTCTGCTGCTGCTGCTGCTGCTAAGTCACTTCAGTCGTGTCCGACTCTGTGTGACCCCATAGATGGCAGCCCACCAGGCTCCCCCATCCCTGGGATTCTCCAGGCAAGAATACTGGAGTGGGTTGCCATTTCCTTCTCCAATGCATGAAAGAGAAAAGTGAAAGTGAAGTTGCTCAGTCTGTCCGACTGTTAGCGACCCCATGGACTGCAGCCCATCAGGCTCCTCCGTCCATTGGATTTTCCAGGCCAGAGTACTGGGGTGGGGTGCCATTGCCTTCCCCAGTGAGTTTCTAAAACATATGATATAAGTTTGTGTCTTCCTTGGCAGCTAAAATGAAATAAAAACATAAATCATTTAAAATATACCTTACAGGATAATCATATATGAATATATAATCACCTTCTCAGATGGCCTAATTTAAGAATCTTGACCTTTTTTTTTTTTCCAACCTGGAAGTAATCTGATTAACTCAGTGCCTGCTTCATTTCCTGGAATAGAAATTGCAATAATCTTCTCCTTAATTTCAATAAATGATTAACATGACAAAAACATGTGAGCTGTAGTCAGAATCCAGCTCCTACAATTTCATCTAGAACTGCCTGAAAGAAAGATGAGTATCTGATTGGTTAACTCCAGATGTCGTCTTGGGCAAATTCCACAGGTTACCCAAAGAAGCAGAAAGAAGGGGTCTGATATTGGGCTGCCTATGACTTTCCTTTTAAAAAGAAAAGAAAAAAATCAAAATCTACAGGTGTTCCTCCACAAGAATGTTTTGCTTTCACCTCAACCCCCGTGAATACCCTCTACCCATAAACTGGCCTGCCTTCTCAGCTGTTCTATTTCTGTCCATGCCTGCACATTCTTAAAATCTTAGAGACAAGGAACTGGAGAGATTTCCATCAAAGCCATTCGGCCTAATGTTTCCCCTTTAGTTCTTCCCCCATTCACTAATCCCTGCTCTGCTCTCACGAACAGTGGGGGACATAGATAGATCTCACCAGTCCTCCTTATCAGGGGCCCAGCAATATGGAAGGCAGTCATTATGTTTATACATACATTTTCTGCTCTGAATCAAATACTCAGTTCAAATAACACTTGCTGAGGGTTAACTATGTGCCTTATATTGCTTTAGGGGCTAAGGCAGGAGAGCCAAATAACACACGGTACCTATACATAAGACGCTGACACTAGTCCTTAAGAACAATCTGGATGTGACCTGTGCTGCCAGACCACCCACCCTCTCCAGGTACACTGTGGCTTGGTGATGCCTCTCTTAAAGCATGGTACTTTGGGGTATTTACCCAAAGGAGTTGAAAAGTTATGTCCACACAAAAACCTGTATACAAATGTTTATAACAGGTTTATTCTTAATTGCCAAAATTTGGAAGCAACCAAGATGTCCTTCAATGGGTCAATGGATAAACTGTGGTACATCCAGACAATGGAATATTATTATTCAGGGCTAAAAACAAATGAGCTATCAAGCCATGAAAAGACATGGAGGAAACTTAAATGCCCATTACTAAGTGAAAGAAGCCAATTTGAAAGGCTATATACTGTATGGTTCCTACTACATGACATTCTGGCAAAACTATGGAGACAGTAAAAAGATCAGTGGATGCTGAGGGGGAGGAGAAGGGAGGGATGTACAGGCAGAGCACGTGGGATTTTTAGGACAGTAAAACTTACTATGTATGCGCCTATAATGGTAGCCACATTATACTTTTGTCTTAACCCATAGAATATACAACACCAAGAGGGAACCTTCATGTAAAATGTGGACTTTGGGTGATTATGACATGTCAGTGTGGGTTCATCAACTGTCACAAATGTACCATTCTATTGAGGGATGCTGACAATGGGGGAGGGTAAGCAAGTCTGGGGGCAGGGTGTTAAAGTGGGAAATCTCTGTATCTTCCTCTTAATTTTTCTGTGAACTGTTTGCTCTTAAAAAAACAAGTCTTTTTAATGGAGAAGGAAACAGCAATCCACTCCAGTCTTCTTGCCTGGAGAATGCCATAGACAGAGGAGCCTGGCAAGCTATACATGAGGTGGCAGAGAGTCAGACGCAACTGAGCGACTAACACTTTCACTTTAACAATGGGCACCTAAACCTCTCCAAGCCTCAATCTCTTCATCCTTAAAAAAAAAAAAAAAGTCTTAAAAAAAAGTTACTAGAAAATAGATGGGTAGGTCTGTATGGCAAGGTCGATTTCCTGGTTTTGATATGGTACTATAGCTGTGTGAGATGTTGACGGTAGGGGGTGCTGGGTGGAGGGTACAAGGACCTCCCTGTATGTTTCTTTGCAACTTCCTGTGAGTCTACAATTTTTTCAAAATTAAAAGTTTAAAAATAAATGGGTTGCTGGGATGACACTGGCAAAAGCTGCTGATAAGAGAGTTCAGAGTACAATAAAAGGTCCAAACCAGGGAGGGTCCAGCTACTGAAATATCTCTGGAAGTGAGCATCAAGGACTGTCAGATCAACATCCACACCCTGCTCACTAGGAGGTAAGGCATCTTTCTGGAATGGCAACCCTGAGCCCTGTGTTCTGAAACTACAGGGCCTTCTCTTCATTCCTATTCTGGAACAACTGGATGGGCAGAGTCTGTGTCCTGTGCTCCGTGTCACCTGGAGGGACTCCGTGACGAAGGGGAGGAGGTCATGAGCCCTCAGGTCCCAGAGTCCAACATCCTTTAACAGGCAGGCCCGCCACTCACCAGCTGTGGTGGCTTCTTCCAAACTCCACAATACAGGGATGGAGACAAGCATGTTATCACACAGGTTGAGAGAAGAGTCAATGAAAGAATTCACACCAAACACATATAAAGAAAGCTCCAGTAACTACTAGAAACTCAATAAATGTTCATGGTCTTAGAACCTCCTGTGTGAGTAAGGTCTAGGTTTTCAGGACACACTCTTACTCCCTTTTCAACATCAGACAGAACACGGGTCCTTCCCCACTTGGTACCTTTCAGCTTGCCATGACATCTCAGATTTCCCACTACTCTGCTCCTGCTAAGTCACTTCAGTCATGTCCGACTCTGTGCGACCCCATAGACGGCAGTCCACCAGGCTTCCCCGTCCCTGGGATTCTCCAGGCAAGAACACTGGAGTGGGTTGCCATTTCCTTCTCCATCCCACTACTCTAACCAGAGCTTAAACCATCTGCAGTAAAGGACCAGTTTAGCTTGTTTGGCTCTTTCATTTTTTTTAAATCCAATCTGTCATAAACTGGTACTTTGATAAAATACAATGAGAATGAATTACTTGAGAAAGGCAATTTTAAAAACAAAATATAAGGCCTCGGTCTTTTTTTCTTTAAATTTTTAGATTCAACAGGCAAAACTGCCCTGGAAAATTGCTATAAAAGTTTCTAAATGCTTCCTTTCAATTTCTGTACTTCTCATTACTGACTGATAACAGCTGGCAGAGCTGAGCCATGGCCTGCACTTGGAGTCCTGCCTCTTTTGTACCTTTTCCTCCAAGTTCCTAATAGTCTTACAGTCATAAAATACAATTGGGTAGTTTAAAATATCTATTTTTTATATTAATATTAATTTTCCCAAGACAGCATATTTTTTCAGTGCCACAGTCACATCCACGGGGCCTAGCATAGGGCGGGTGCCTCATAGGGGCTCAAATCCTTGCTAATACTCCAAATATTAAACAGGCATATTACTTTTACTTTTTCACAGAGTGCATTTGTGAAAACGTGCCCAATGAACACATCCTGTCTTTGTAGCATCCCTATTATTTGCCTGCCTTCCATCTATTTGTGTTTGTCTTTTTCACCACCTGCTTCATCTCCATTTAACTGAAACACACCAGATATAGTCACTGTTTCTCTTCCACTGAGTGACGAGACAAGACAAATCACTGAAAATCCCATTCATCAGAAAAGCTGGCTCCGGCTCACTAGATAAACATTCAAGGAAATGGAGTGCTTATATTAACACACTTCCAGGAGATACTGTTATTCTGTCTACTGCTGGGCCTGTGATAGCCGCTCTATAAACTTTTATGTGAACGAGCCATGGAGCACTGGCTACACCTCAGGGACTACAACACACATCTTTATCACGGGCAGAGACACCAAAAGTGGTGATGAGCACTGTTACACGGAGGAGTCTCAGGCCCTTTAGACCAGTGCTTTCTACCCTGGCCACATGGCAGAATCACCTGCGGAACTTTCCAAAAACATACTCATGCCTGTCCCACAGACCCAGAGATTTTTTTAAGGTAATTATTCTTGGATAAAATGTAGACATCAGTATTCTTCCGGTTCCATCACTAATTCCAGTGTGCAGCTAAGATGAAAAACCACTAATTTGGCATACCCTCCCACCTATACTGGTACTTAGCAGGTGTTCCTTAGACATTTGTTGAGTGGATGAATGACCCATTCAATGAGTGTGGCAAATGTGGAGATGGTCTTGACTCCTGTCTCCTCAGACCCTTCACTTCCAATGTGCATCTCCTCTCAAGGTCCATCCTTAAACTCTAGCCAGAAACACCCCCTTTCCAGCCTCTTCCTGGTGGGGGGAGGGCTTGTTTCTCCCAGGGATTACTGTACCTAAAAAAGCACTAACTTAGCTCATCCTCACCTTTGTCAAGCAGGAAACTCCAGGACTTTCTAGCGTACACACCCAGAAGGCCCCCAGAAAGAGCACTAGCCCCACTCACACAGGATGGGAACGTGTTATCTCTATCTTGTGTATTTAATACTTGTTCCCCGATTGTTTTCCTGGCGGTCCATGGGACCATGATGCTGTCTCAGACTCAGACCCCAGAGGACAGAGGCATGAGAACACTTAGTACCAAGTGACCGATTCGTGAAAGTCTAGTAAACAGACACTGCTGTGCTCCTGAGGCAGGGCCAGAAAGCAGGAAACAGGCAGTGTGAGAGGTGAAGAGGGGCGGGGAGTGAGGCAACGTGTGGGCCTGGAGGGGAGATGAGATGCTGGTGCCTGCTGTGGGCAGGCACAGGTGACTCATGGATCAGCAAGTGTCTACAAACCCATCCAAGGGCCAGGGAAGAACTTCACTGAGTTCTGAGTCCTCTGCTGAGAATGTGTGCCTGCAGCTGCCCTGGCTTCTGACCTCAGGCTATTCCCTTAGCAGCTGCTGCTGCTATTCTTAGCTCAACAGCAGCCTCGCCCCAGCCTCCTCTTCAAACCTCTTTCCATGACCCCAAAGGAGCCACTGAACTTTCAATCTCCCTCTGGAACCTGAACCTCCCCATCGTTGACTATGGGGACGTTTGGAAGGAGATGAACACAGGGTAGCTAAAAGTCAGTTGTGAAATCTAATACATATTTTTTACTGTAAAAAGGAAGAAAACAAAAGAAATACATTAGGTCCTTCCTCTGAACTCCCAGCAAAACAGACATTCCCTGGGTCTCCCCTTCCGTGCCCATCCACATACTGATGACATCTCACTACTAGTGATGGGCACTTTCTGGTGTGTTTCTCTCTCCCTACTAAACAGGGAAAGGTAACACACTACACTTGGGCACCCCCGTTTCCTGGCACTCTGCTGGCCTTTCCAGGTAGTGCCAGTGGTAAAGAACCCACCTGCCAATGCAGGAGACATAAGACGTGGGTTTGATCCCTGGCTCAGGAAGATTCCTCTGGAGGAGGGCATAGCAACCCACTCCCATATTCTTGCCTGGAGAATCCCATGGACAGAGAAGCCTGGTGGGCTGCAGTCCATAGGGTCGCAAAGAGTCAGACACCACTGAAGCGATTTAGCACACATGCTGAACTCTGATTTTTCTCATACAATTCTTCTAATCCATGAGCTATGTTAAGAGACCCACCAAGGGTCACAGTTTGCAAATGGCACAGCTCTGATTCAAACCTGGTACTTTGTGACTTCAAAGCTGACAGAGCATCCTCCTCTCCTGAATGCAAGTAGCATACTTCTGTCACCAAAAAGAATAATCTGCCCTCAGCCCTAATGCAGCTTCTTAAGGCAAGAATCATGAAGCCCCATTAGACTGGTTCCTCCCACTGGCCTCCATAAACCCTGTGGGCTGACTGAACCATGCACTTCCAGAAAACACAGAGAGGAAAACATATTTGCCATCCACATGCCAGTGAGAAATGAAGAGATATGTGGCTTTCTCTTGTTACATCAGATTTTTAGGAGGCTGAAGAAAGGGAGGAGGGAAGCACCCAGCCAACAGAGAGGAATCACTGACCACCCCAGGATCCATAATAACATTTCTGGGTCCCAGAAGCACCTCATAACTGTAGGGACTCTTGAGAAAGTGATTCATTTATTCACCACCCAGTAGATACTTCCTGAGCACCTACTGTGTGCCAAGACTGTACTAGGTGCTGGGAGAAGAGGTGAACAAAGCCATCAGCCTCTGTCCTCATAAAGCTAGCAGCTATTGGAGGAACAACACTGGGGTTTGGAGACATTTGTGGGGTAATGGCATCTCCTGACACACTACCATAAATTTAGAGCTGAGGCACTTTTAAGGGAGGAGGAGGAGTTGAGGAAACCAAACTCGTTGCTATGCAACCGTGATGATTATTCTTAGCCAGGGCAGGCAGCACAGCCTCACCACACAGGGCGTGGGTCGGGGGAGATCGAGCTGGGAGGGTGGGGGGAGATCGGAGCTGGGAGGGTGGGAGGGAGGTTGGGGAGGAGTGTGGCAGGGAAGCTGAAGGAGTGGGAGTGGGCCATCTCCAAGGGCACAAATGGACACTGAACTGAATCACACTCACCAGAGGCAGACAAAATATGGTGGGGACAGCCCCAGAAACCAGAGAGATGACCTCCTGCCCGGCTATGAAAATCCTTGTTCTTGGGCCTGAAATTAACCTTCTGTTGCTATAATCACATCTGTACTGAATACCAAAAAGGGACAAAGAACAGCATAAATGCTGGCATGTTTCTTGCCTGGGGAAACACGCAGTCCACCAGGGCAGTGAGATACATAGGCACAGAAACAGTCCATCAACAAGTATTTATTAAGCTTCTCCTCCATGCGCATTCTGCACTGCACCGGATGCTGTGGGGGCGGAGGCAGCCCTGGGGCTGAGGGAGGGCACAGATCGCCTTGGCTGCAGAGGCCAGCACCATGCTTAACGACACTGCTGGGTCACGGCTGAGTGCTGGACCTGGCTCAGTCCCCATGGGCTCCAGGCAGCCTGGGGCTAGTTGTTAGACGTCTCTGAGCCTCAGTCTCCTGATCTTTAAAACAAGACTTACCCTAAGAAATCCTTCCAGTTCTGACAAGTCTTTGCCATCATAAACACTACAGGATTTCAGGGGAAGCACAACTGAGTATGTAATAAAATACTCAGGAGCTACGTGGAAGAGGGAAGATTTGAAGACGGGGTGGAGAGGTGGGAGACTGATGTTTACTGAGGGCCTATTATGTACCTTTACGTAAGAATGAAGGGTATTCAGAGTTGAAAAAGCCAAGCCTCAGGGAGGCTGAGTAACATGTTCAAAGCTATGTAGCCAGTAAGTAGCAGATCCAAGATTCAAACCCAGATCCACCTGGCTCCACAGCCAGTGCACTTGCCCCTGATTCCCACTGCTTCTCTAAGATGACAGGACACGGATAGGAATGGGGGTGTGAGTAAGCAGCATGCACAAAGACACTGGCAGCTCGAAAGCCTCCAGGATTAACGAGGGAAGGCTCCTGGGGGCTGTGTGGGGAAGAAGGGTGGGGTGAGCAGAAAGAATGAGAACTGGGCAGTTCTCACTCACAGCATTGTGCTTTGCTGTGCTTAGTCACTCAGTCGTGTCCAACTCTTTGTGACCCCATGGACTGCAGCCTGCCAGACTCCTCTGTCCATGGGGATTCTCTAGGCAAGAATACTGGAGTGGGTTGCCATGCCCTCCTCCAGGGGGATCTTCCCAACCTAGGGATAGAACCCAGGTCTCCCACACTGCAGGTGGATTCTTTACTGTCTAAGCCCCAGCATTGTGCTAAATTCGAATAAAAAGAAAATGATATATAAAGCAGTCTTTACCCTAAATTGGGACTTCCCTGGTAGCTCAGACAATGAAGAATCTGCCTGCAATGCAGGAGACTCAGGTTCGATCCCTGGGTCGGGAAGATCCCCTGGAGAAGGAAATGGCAACCCACTCCAGTATTCTTGCCTGGAGAATTCCAAAGACTGAGGAGCCTAGCAGGTTGTATAGAGTCAGACACAACTGAGTAATTAATACTTTCACTTGCACTTTTCGTCCTAAATTAATGTGCAACCAAGGAGATAAAATGTGAAAACCAACAATTAGTGAAATACTCCAAAAAGTCCCAAAGAAGGTGTTCAAAAGTACAATATATCATAGCACAGTGTAAGTGGGGGGACTGCTGCTTCTGATTTGGGTGGCCATAGATCTGTGGAGGAAGGGGAGTGGATATGAGCTTTAGAGGATTCCACGGGGGCACAGTTGGGAAGGGGAGAGAGGTAAGGATATTTGGGACAGGAAAAATCTCCTCCTGGGGAGAAAAGTGCAGAAATATGCTCTCTCTGCTTAGAAGACAGAGTTGGTGGGAAACAGCCGGATTGGGAGAGACTAGAGCACTTTGGCTGATGGAGTGAAGAGTCTGATCCTTAACTAGAAGGCTGTGAAAATCACTGAGCACACTTGAACAGGGGAAAGACAGGCTACAGAGGGACTGATGTAAAGGCAACCTGCAGCATTTAGAGAGCCAGGCTGGGCTGAGGAGGGTCTGAACAAGGGGGTCACCCTGGGATTAGCAGGGAGGACAATGTCCTCAGTGTTTCAAGATGAATAGCAAAGTCCTGGTGAGTGGAGAGCAGGAGAAGCTGGGAATCAGAGTCAACCTGAGCTTCAAGAGAATGATAGGCTCATGTTCAGCATTAGAGAACCCTAGCACAGAGTTGGACACAACTGAAGTGACTTAGTGGCAGCAGCAGCAAAAAGTAAAATTTGGGGGAAGGATGGTGATGAGGTTGATTAGTTTCATTTTAGACATTCCGTCTAAGGTTCCTTTGAGATATCCAAAATCATGAATCATAAACTCGGGGAAAGAAACACTTAGGCTGGGGGAGGGAAGGTGGGCCCATCCATTGTCCAGGGTGAGAGGAGACCACCTCTGCTCCTGAAGCCCCCAGGAAAGGAAGGACAGCTGCTCTGAGAGTTAGAACCGTACGTCCTGATAAGAGAAATCACAGGAGGATGGAAACAAAATCTCTGAGCCAACCCATAATTATTCCCATCAATAGAGCTAGGGAGGCTCTCGTTCAGGTTCAGGCCCAGAAGAGTGGAGTCCGCTTCCCTCTTCAAGCTGTAATCCCTTCTGGGCTCTTGGGAGAGACGGTCAGCATCTGTCAGGGACATGGACGACACAGGACCACACCTGGCATCTCAGTACAGATACAAGATTTTGGAGTCAAGAGTTCTGGGTAAGAATCACAACAGCTCCATCTTGAGTGTGGGCAAGTTTCCCAACTTCTGTGAAGAGTATAAAAGACAAGCTTCAAGTACCTGACATAGTGCAGGACATACATACAGTGTCAGTTAAATGTGAGCTCCCTCCAACCCCACCCCAGAGCAGGCCTTTCCGTTACTGATCAGTTCTAATTGATTCAGTTTTTTTTTAATTAATATCTATTCAGAAGACCTAGTTATACTCTCTCGGAGAAGGCAATGGCACCCCACCCCAGTACTCTTGCCTGGAAAATCCCATGGACGGAGTAGCCTGGTGCGCTTCAGTCCGTGGGGTCGCTGAGTCGGACACAACTGAGTGACTTCCCTTTCACTTTTCACTTTCATGCATTGGAGAAGGAAATGGCAACCCACTCCAGTGTTCTTGCCTGGAGAATCCCAGGGACAGGGGAGCCTGGTGGGCTCCCATCTATGGGGTCGCACAGAGTTGGACACGACTGAAGCGACTTAGCAGCAGCAGCAGCAGCAGCAGTTATACTCTCTGGGATAGCACAAAAAAAATCAGTTTCCCCTTTCACCTGTCAAATGGTATGTTTGCCCTGAAGCTGGATTTGACACATCTTGAACTGAATTTCATCCTCAGGATAAGGTCTGACAGATACAGAGCAGAGAGGGGTTATAACTGTTCTATAAATGCAGCCCAAAGGCCCCAAAATACCATCTCTGCCTGACTGTCAAGGGCATATGAAATGCTATCATTAGATTTGTTTCTTTAGCCTAACTTCCTTCCTTTAAATAACAAACTCTCCCATGAGGAATAACCCATGGAACTGTTGTTGTTTAGTTGCTAAGTCAGGTCCAACCCTTTGTGACCCCATAGATTGTATAGCATGCCAGGTTCCCCTGTCCTTAACTCTCTCCCAGAGTTTGCTCATATTCATATGCATTGAGTTGGTAATGCTATCTAGCCATCTCATCCTCTGTCATCTCCTTCTCCTTCTGCCTTTTGTCCCAGCATCAGAGTCTTTTCCAGTGAGACAGCTCTTCACATTAGGTGGCCAAAGTACTGGAGCTTCAGCTTCAGCACCAGTCCTTCCAATATTGAGGGTTAATTTCTTTTAGGATTGACTGGTTTAATCTCCTTGCTGTCCAAGGGGCTCTCAAGAGTCTTCTCTGGCACCACAGTTCGAAAGCATCAATTCTTCAGCACTCAGCCTTCTTTATGGTCCAACTCACATCTATACCTGACTACCAGAAAAACCACGGCTTTGAATACATGGACCTGAGTGAATATTGAGATCTGAGGAATCGCTGAACTAAAATGGATGGGAATGAGTGGATTTAATGCAGATCATCATTATATCTATTACTGTGGGCAAGAATCCCTTAGAAGAAAAGGAGTAGCCCCTCATAGACAACAAAAGAGTCTGAAATGCAGTACTTGGACACAATCTCTGACACTGTAGTCAGAGCCAGGAGGCACTTCCAAGTAATGCAGAAATTCTCCTTTGTTGCCCGGCTAGGCTCTCCTTTGCCCACCACTCTCTGAAACTGTTCCTTCAATAATGGCCTATGATATCCTGTTTTCCAAATTCCAGGGTTCTACCTCACTCCTCAGCAGATTGGAGGCCAGCATCCACATCTTCCTTGAAACTCACGGGTGAAGACGCCCAAGGTATCTCAGAGTTACCACTCTCACGTGCCGTTTCACCTGGCCCAGGGCTCTGCTTTTCTCCTCTGCACCAGCCCATCCCCAGCAAGGCAGGGAGACCCCTTCCCCATCCGTCAGGTCCCCATCCTGAAGGGTGGTTCCAAAGAGAGGTTCTGAAGAGTCTCTTCCACAGCGGGCCGAGCACACAGCCAGTGCACAATAAATTGCACACAAAGCAAAGGGAGCCATCCCATTCAGATGCTGCCAAAGTGTGGCTCAAGAGGATGGTGCCCGAGGAAGTGAGCCACAGAAGGAAAGGACTTTGCTGTGTCTTCGAGGGAGTTTCCATTGCTCAACACGTGCAACCTGATCCACAAGCACCAGTTCAGCATGTTTTCTCCAGAGAACAAGGGAGTGCCCCAGGGCCCTTTGCCTCCTTGTTACTCCGGTCTCTGTGTCCAAGGAAACGTTCTCACAAAGAACCACATCTCCATAGAAAAAGGTTCCAGCAATGGAACCCTGAGAGGAGAGCCCTCCTTGGCCAAAAGGGGCTTTTCGCCTCCAGCCAGCTTCCCCAGTCCCCTGCTTCAGGCCTCCAACATCTCCCCGGGCCCCCACCCTTGCCTGAGCTGCACCAACTTTCTTGGGATGCAGTCTTTCTGTCACCTCACTTCTTCATTATTTGTCCCACGATACACACAAAGATAAACAATACCAAGATCACCACACTCCCAACCACTAGGCTCCCTCACACCAAGGTCCTCCCTCTCCTCCCAGCAGAAGTGCAGTGGAGGGGAAGACCATGCTCTCCCTCGACAAGTGTGGAGCTCTCTGAGGACCAGTGCCATGACCAAGAGTCACACGTTGTCCCCAACTGTTCCTCCCTCTGGACTCACTGCTTTTCCTTCAGCTACTAGCAGAATTCTGCCCATACAGGCCACCCCCAGTTCATGCTGGTGACTCAGAGCACACAGGGAAAAACAAGAGGCCCCAGGATAGACAGGGAGATACAGATATGCAAGGAAAGGTGGAAGGAGAGAAGGCAGGAGAGCGTAGGACTGGAGTGAATCCTTTGTGAGCTCAGCCATTTCTTACACCTTATCTTAGTCACCCTTGTCATCTTTGGCCCTGGTCCTGATTCCTGAGATTCACCCTTTGCTCTGCTCCTCCATCTCTGCTCATTGCGTGTGAAACACTGAAATTTGTCAGATATTCTGAGCTCCAGAACCCATGAAGAGAGTTGCCAAGGCAACAGAATACTCCTCTTTGGTTATAATTATTCGTGGGTGATACCACTGGTAGAGTTAGAGCTCAGATGTCTATCCCACTCCCCCTCCTTAGGCAGGTCTGGCTGGTTTCAGAGTTGAGGTAGCCATTAATGGCTTTGACAGGGGGATTGGAATGGAAAAGAGTGGGTCCCTCCAAAGACCAGCTAAGATGCTACCTAATGGGCCATCCAGTAGGGAGACAGGATTTTGCAGTGTTGATTAAATGCTCTGCTCCTACTAGGATAGGGTAAGAGAGGGACAGGAGAAGACTGTCAGAGGGTGGAGTGGCATGAATTGTGGGAGAGGACCACAGTGCCAGGCCATAGCACTCAGGACAGGGGCTTGAGGTAATACCAGCCTGCTGGGCCCGGGGGGGAGGTGTCTGGGGCCTTAGGTTCTGTCTAGGTTTGTTCTGACCTCCCTTGTTCTCCATACTTTCTCCCCAGACCTTCAAAGACACAGACTGCACAGAACACACTTTTAGGATCAAGTGCCCAGGCCCCAGTGCTATTCAGGGAAGACTGTGCTCAGCAAATATTATTCCATTCAGAGGGCTAGCTCAACCATTTCCTGCGTCCAACCCACATCTGAGCCCCATTTCTAGCCCCTACCCTTCCCTGGATCTCAGTCTTACCATCTCTAAAATGGGAGGGCTTTCCTCTCCTCCTTCCAACCACTAATATTTCTGGAAAAGGTAAAACTAATATGAACTTTTGCCTGTGAGGGCTCCTCGGAGAAACTCTTTAAAGAAGCAGTCAGTACCAGCAGCCCCACTGCCAAGAGGCAGGGGTCCTCAGAGACCCCAGCTCTATTGTTTTGAGGAAGACAGGGCACAATGGTCCAGAACAAGGTCTCTTACACTTGGCCTGCCTCTTCCTCCATATCCTCACCATCATTCCCCACATGCACCCACTGCCCTCAGACTGAGCTGTTCACACAAGGCGGGCTTCCTTCCCCCATCCTGCTCACACCATGATCACTACACATCTCACACTCACTCCTCCCGCCAGGACCAGCAGACTTACCTCCCCAAAGCCTCCCCAGCCCCACAGCCCACAGGACTCTTCCCCCTACTCCTAAGACTTTCCACCTGCACCCATCATTTGACATATCCCTCTCTTGTGTCTCTATCAGTCTTGTCTTGAGGCCTCACACAGCCTCTAGAGCAGTGCTGTGCACATAGTAGGCACTTAAGTTTGTTTGAGGGTGGATTTTTGAAAACCATTCCTTGTGCAGCAGAACCAGGTGACTCAAGTCTCCAGGTGTCTGAGCACGTCCTTCCAGAGAACAGGAGCTCCTCACATCCTGCTATACTTCCCAGCACAGCTCTCCTCCTCCTCTCCTAAACACACCGTTTCCAGCTGTGCAAACTCTCACAGCCGTTCCACCCCACCCACCTTGTCCCCTTCTTGTCCGGATGGCTTGGGACCTCACTGCCCTCTGACCTCACTGAGCCATGTTTCCCTCACTAGAGGCCCCTGAATTCCCTGTGGAGCACAAGTTAGGCCTGTAACTTTAAAGCAACATCACCAGCTTGGTCACAAACACCCTGGGACAATGCACATCCATGACTGTCTTTTCCCAGGTCACACCCAGCACCAGGAGTCTGTCCAGGCTTGGAATTCCAGGATCTCTTTGCTGCCTTGAACCTCTACCCAGAATTTCTGGGCCTCCAACACCTCTGGGTTTCCTGGGAGGAAACTTGTATTGTCTCTGCCTGTGAGGAGACTATAAAGACCAACAAACTCTACCCTCTTCCTGGAGCCTAAGCAGACGTCAGGCCCACCCTACAAGTTCCCGTGGACTCCCTGAGAGTAGGCTCAGTGTCATGATAAGAGGGTGGGCTTTGCTACCAGGCAGCCCAGGGTTCAAATCTTTGGGTGATTTGATAATACACCCAAGTCAGTCAGCATCTACTGATGGGCTGCTCTTGTTCCAAGGGGTCAGGTGCTCTCAGAGAATGGTCCTCACACAGGCAGCATGAGTAGGATCTGGGGACTTGTTAGGTAAGCAATTTTTTCCTGATTTGTGGGCTCAGGTACTGCTCTTTTTAAAATTTTTTATTGGGGCATAGTTGATCGACAACATTGTATTAGTTTCAAGCCCTCAGTAAAGTGAGTCTGTTATACATATATCCATTCTTTTTTAGATTCTTTTCCCATATAGGCCACTACAGAGTACTGAGTAGAGTCCCCTGTGCCACACAGTAGGTCCTTATTATCTATTTTAAATATAACAGTGGGTATGTGTCAATCCCAATCTTCCTTATCCCTTCCTCCTCACCGCTCCCCATAACTGTAAGTTTATTTTCTACATCTGCAACCCTAACAAATGCAAATTCTTGGGCCCACCCCAGACCTGCTAGATCAGAAACTCCAGCAACCTGTGTTTTAACAAACTCTCCAACTGATTCTGGTGCACATTCAAATTTGAGAACCACTGATTTAGGTCTTACATGCATGACTCTTTGTGACCCTATGGACTATAGCCTGCCAGGCTCCTCTATCCATGAGATTCTCCAGGCAAGAATACTGGAGTGGGTTGCCAAGCCCTCCTCCAGGGGATCTTCCTGACCGAGGGATCAAACTTGAGTTTCCTGGGGTTCTTGTATTGCAGGTGGAGTCTTTACCCATGATATATAAAAATGAAAAACCGATAACNCTCCTCTATCCATGAGATTCTCCAGGCAAGAATACTGGAGTGGGTTGCCAAGCCCTCCTCCAGGGGATCTTCCTGACCGAGGGATCAAACTTGAGTTTCCTGGGGTTCTTGTATTGCAGGTGGAGTCTTTACCCATGATATATAAAAATGAAAAACCGATAACCTAAACCAGCAGTTCTCAGCCCTAGCCACACATTAAAATCAGCAGGGGAGCTTTTAAAATGACACCAAAGCCCAGCCCCATCCCAGAGTAATTCCATCAGAATTTCTAGGAATGGGTAAATAATCATAATGCAATGTGCTGAGAGCAAAGACTAAACAAACATGCAGGCAACTGAGCAGAGAGAAGGCAGTGAGGAGATCAGGGCAAGTGGGTTCACTACCTGTGCCTCTGTTTTGTTATCTGTAATATGGGGATTGCAACATCCACCCTACATGAGATGCTGTACCTAGATGCCTGGTATACAGTAGATGCTAAGTGTGGGCATCCATCTCTCTGTTCCCCAGCCCTGGCTCTCATCTGACTCTGAGCTCAGTGGCCGGACTGATATGTTTAGTATGCCCCACATTAGCTCTTCGCCAAGGACCCCACCCCGCCAAGGAGAGGCCTCCTGGCTAGCCGTAGCTTTAGACAAGATCTCTTCGGCACCCGTTCCAACATTCCCAAAGTCTTCAGTCACCATCCTGAAAATCAGTCTATTCCCAGAGAGCTGCTCCCAGCCGACACCCCAGGTCTCACATCCCCAATTCTTTCTAAGACCGGCCCTCTAAAACAGTGGACAAAGGCCTCTGGAGTTACACAAGGGATACATACGTGGTCCCACACCTGCCCCTACTCAAGCTTTTGCCTGTGGCTCTAGGCAGGTCCACTGGCTTAGGGGAAGCTCTCTCCTATCAGGCAGACCCCCGGTACTGAACCATTCTTATTCCATCTCCCTCCTCAGCAACATCTGAATGCGGGCCTACTGGGGACTTGGCAAAAGTACCAAGTTCATTTCCCCTCCCTCCCCACAAGGCTCAGGAGTGGGTCTGCTGTCACAGACAGCACCCTGGGCCTCCCCCACAATGCTGCCCACCCCCAGACCCACAGGCAAGCCCATGGCTCCCAAACAGACAGAGGGCTGCCCTTGTGGCTGCCTCCTTGGGCTCTGTGCTTATCCCAGCAAATGTAAAAACATTTTTGGCCGCTTGAGAACAATCTTCTCTGTCATTTAAAATTTTAAAAAAACGAATTGCGTCATCACTTCATAAGCAAACCTAGTTTGTTTTTTTTTTTTTAAACTAAAAGTGTGATCACTCAGCTTGCCCAGACTTGGTTTCCTCTCCCCTGGATTTCATCAAATGAAGCTAGGCTGTTTCCTAAAATCAAATTAGCATTCAAATAATAAAGTTTTGTCACCACAAAGAATGTGCTGTGCTGTGCTTAGTCGTTCAGTCATGTCCGACTCTTTGCAACCTCATGGACTATAACCCACCAGGCTCCTTTGTCTGTAGGGATTCTCCAGGCAAGAATACTGATGTGGGTTGCCATGTCCTCCTCCAGGGGATCTTCCCAACCCAGGGATCGAACCCAGGTCTCCTGCATTGCAGGCGGATTCTTTACTGTCTGAGCCACAAGGGAAGCCCATGAAGAATAGTTTAAAACAAACAAGAAAAACTCTGCACCACCAGACTGGGAAACAGTCTCCAGAATGCACCAAGCCCCGACCCCAAATAAGGGAGTGGGAAGGGAACACACAAACAAGGAGGGATCTGACTTCAGAGAAAAGGGGCTAGATGACCATTTCTCCAGGAAAAACCAGGCCTATCCTCCTAAGAGGCGGGGGCTGCCAGGAAGAAAACAGTGTCTTTGGAAGCCAAAGCCTGGGCTCGTTCCCTGCCCCTGACCCACAGAGTCCCCACAGAAGAATTTGGAACATGAGACAAGAAGAGAAATCCCTGCACAAACAGTCTTGGAGGAAGAGGAAAAATAAAGCAGCTACACAGCTTTTCCCCAGCTCTCTGAGTGGTAATACTAGGGCCGGATTCCTTCCCAGACACCACAAAGTCATCCTCTCCTGGCCCCATCACCCCTCCTCCTTCCCCAAGTCCTGCCACGTGCAAAATAAGACCTCAGCCCAGGCTGGCCAGAGGAGAATGAGATATTTTCTCCATGGCTCTGCATTTTCATTCAGCCTTAAAAAGCTCAGGCTGGGCAAGAAGCCTGCAAGCGTGTCGTGCTGCACCTCAATGCTCCCTCCCCGGGGCTGGCTGAAAATCCCCAAGTTTCTCCTTGCTCTGGCGTTCTCACTGGCTGGGGTGTCAGTCCCAAGGATCTGGAAGCACTAATGGAATGGCCCTTATGATGCTTAGAAAAGTGTGACCCCAAACTGAGCATTAGCAATGCACAGCTCTGTCCACCAAGACAAGACAAGCTGGGGCTCTGACAGACAGAGGGCGGCTGGAAGGACAGGGAAAGGGAGCGCTTTTGGTGGTATACAGTCATCGGCACTAATGGTGGAAAGAGATACTGGGTAGCCAAAATGATGGACGGTTGATACTCCAGAATCAGGGGACTGTTTCTTAGGAGACAGCATGTTTTTTCACAGCAGAGTTGCAAAGAATCTACTTGTTTAAAAATGAATTTCCATTTCCTGAAGAAAGCTGTGGTACATATACACAATGGAGTATTACTCAGCCATTAAAAAGAATACATTTGAATCAAGGAAAGCTCTGCTGTATTTAAATGTTGGCTACTTACTGAACATAGGGCTTTTCAGGAGGCATAAGTGGTAAAGAACCCACCTGCCAATGCAGGAGACATAAGAGATGTGCATAGATCCCTGAGTCGGGAAGATCCCCTGGAGGAGGGCATAGGTACCATGCCAGTATTCTTGCATGGAGAATCCCATGGATGGAGAAGCCTGGTGGGTTACAGTCCATGGGGGTCGCAAAGACCCCCATGAACTGATCATGTTCAGTGAAAGCGACTTAGCACGCATGCACTCACTGAACATGATCAGAAATTCTCAGGGCTAAGTCCAGCCCATCTGCAGGCAGGAGGAGTCGGATGGGACTTCGCTTTGCTCCCTCTGCCTGGAACATCTGGGAACCTCTAGAGATTATTTCCTCATGGTTTGGGATGATGAGTGAACACCCAGTGATCAGTGGTGGTGGTGGTGTGTAAAGTGCGCATGCATGCATGCCTGTGTGAGCACATGTGTATACCTGTGTGTATATGTCTGTGCGCATGGAACTTGGCTTGATTCTCACCCTGGTGCCCCGGTGTATCACTGGAAACCTCTGGAGTAAGGAGGAAGGACAGTTCCCCACCAACCTGGCATTCTAACTTATCCACACCTAATTGATCACCAGCTGTGTCTTAGAGCTGGGGAAAAGAGTTTGACTCAATCCCTTAACCACAAAATGTTTTCTTTTCTTCAGAAGTTTCCCAGCCAAGTTTTTCCCCAAAGGGAGGAAGTGCAGTAAGGCCACCCCTGCTGAAGCCAATGAGTTCAAGATATTCCTATATTTTAACAGATTTCCTACTGGACTTTCTCAGTGATGGTGTGGGGCCCAAGTGCTGACAACCTGGAGGCTTATATCAATGGGTACCTCCAAAATTTTTGCTCTGAGTCATTCCCTGAGATTTCATTTACAAATGCAAAAAGGGCATTGTGTATGTGCGTGTGCTCAGCTGTGTCCGACTTTGGCCTCATGGACTGTAGCCCACCAGGCTCTTCTGCCCATGGAATTTTCCATCAAGAATACTGGAGCAGGTTGCCATTTCCTCCTCCAAAGGATCTTCCCAACCCAGAGATGGAACCCGCGTGTCTTGCGTCTCCTGCATTGGCAGGTGGATTCTTTACCACTAGTGCCACCTGGGAAGCCCCAAAAGAACATCAAGAGTTGGCACATCTGAATTACTAGTTTATCTTTTACTTAAGGCATCTGAATGATTTAGATCTGTTCTATAAAATATGTGACTTAAGAAACTAAAATAAACCAGTATAATTTAAAAAATAAAATTACTGGTTTATCTACAGATCATTCCTCTGTCAGTCTGTATGCTCAAAACACTCTCTAAGATTAGTGGGAGGGCTGCTCTGTTGAATATAACCAAACACGGAGTCACGCATAGAAAGACATAATTATGACTTTCTAGGAATGACACTAATGGGTTGTTGATTGATAGATGGGCTGCCTAGTGATGTTGCTGATAACCTGAGAGGTTTCTCTGTAAATGGTATTATAAGGACAGTCATTATTTTATATGAGATCATGGTTATAAAGATCGTTGTTTATAATTCAGTAGTCCTCAAGTGATCAATTAATGGAAAAGATAAATAACTAAAAGAGCGCATGCAGTTCTGGCTCAGGAAGTAAAGTAATTCTGTTAATTGAAGAAGAACAAGATGATTTTTTTTTTTTTTTTAATCTTCACAGGTAAATTATTAGGGACACAACCTAGAGCTACTGGGCCTTGGAATCTATCTGAGAAAGGTGGTTTACAGATATTTGTATCAGAACATTTCTATTGTGTTCATAGGTACCTGTGACGTGTCTATCCAATGTGTGTTCTCATGGGGAGGTGACGTGGAGGGTGGGGGACAGAGGTGATGTTTATGATGGATTGAGTGCCAGGGACTGAGTCAGCAGCTGTCTATACACTGATTCATTTCATGCTCACAACATACTTGCAGGGTGGATTTTATCTGGACAATTATTTTTTGGCTGAGCCATTGTAGCAGGGGGTATCTTAGTTCCCTGACCAGGGATCAAACCTGCACCCCCCGCATTGAGAGGTGGAGTCTTAACCACTGGACTGCTAGGAAATTCCCTGGTCAGTTTTAAAGATGAGGAATTGAGGCCCAGGGAGGTTATTTGTTGGCCATAAATATTTAGTCAGAGGCCAGCCAGGGTTTGGGCCCAGAACTGCCCAATGCCAAAGATAATTGATTTCTCCAAGTCTATATTACTCTGGGTAGGGTCATCTTCACTCATCATCGTCGTTGTTGTTCAGCCGCTAAGTCATATCCGACTCTTTGCGACCCCATGGACTGCAGCGCGCCAGGCTCTCCTGTCCTTCACTATCTCCTGGAGTTTGCTCAGACTCATGTCCATTGATTCTATGATGCTGTCTAACCACCTCTTCCTCTGTTGCCCACTTCTCCTCCTGACCTCAGTCTTTCCCAGCATTAGAGTCTTTTCCAGTGAGTCAGCTCTTCACATCAGGTGGCCAAAGTACTGGAGCTTCAGTTTCAACATCAGTCCTTCCACAGAATATTCAGGGTTGATTTCCTTTAGGATTGACTGGCTTAATCTCCTTGCAGTCACTCATCATGGGTTAATAGGAAGTAAGAAGAGGGGTGTTGATGGTGCAAAACAAAAGATGAAGAGCTTTTGAGCTGCACTGGCCCCTGGGCTCTCGGTCTGAATGACATTCTCAGGGCATTTGCAGAAAAGGGAGGCACAGTCAGGCAGGAGAGTCTTTCCCATCACATTTTCTTTTGCTCCATTTTCTGCCACTTTGTCTCTCTCCACTGCTTTCGATCCCTCATTTCTGCTGTGTAGTCCCATATCAATAATGATTAATAATGTCATTAACCCATTTCTACAAGGCATTAATCTCCCTCCTTCCTTGTGATGGGGGACTAGTTTACCATCTGTGCTCCTGTCACAGGGGTCGAGGGTCCCAGTGTCATCCTAGGGGAACAGGCTACTAAGTGAGTGAAGTTGCTCAGTTGTGTCCGACTCTTTGTGACCCCATGGACTGTAGCCTACCAGGCTCCTCCCTCCATGGGATTCTCCAGGCAAGAGCACTGGAGTGGGTTCCAGGTCCTCCAGGGGATCTTCCCAACCCAGGGATCAAACCCAGGTCTCCCGCATTCCAGGCAGACGCTTTAACCTCTGAGCAGGCTATAGGCAGGCTCATTTGCTGGTGTCTTGGTCCAGTTTCGAATGTCCTTGGAAGACTATATACCTATTCTTTTCAAACACCAATATGTGTTGCAACATAGACTCTTCCAGTTCAAACTACTGCTATTGTTGCTTTCCTTTAACATTCAACATATTCATTCATTTATCTGCTAATGTTATTGAGTCTGTGTGCGTGCTTAGTCCCTTCACTCATGTCCAACTTTTTGCAACCCCATGGACTATAGCCCACCAGGCTCCTCTGTCTATGGGACTTTCCCGGCAAGAATCCTGGAGTGGATTGCCATGCCCTCCTCCAGGGGATCTTCCTGACCCAGGGATTGAATCCATGTCTCCTGCATCTCCTGCACTGCAAGCAGATTCTTCACCACCCAGCCATAACTTGTGCTGGGTTTCAGAACATGATGGTATAAAGCCAGAGTCCAAGCCCTTTAAGGACCTGCAAGTTCAGTGGGGCAACAGATGATTCCTGAAGAAATAATAACAGAGATAATTGTTTGAAAGGAGACATTCTAGCAGGATCATTAGATTCTTCTCAGAGTTAACAGAGAAGGCATCTCAGAGAATACAGCAGATTAGACGTGCCTGAAGGATATGCAAGACTTGGCACCTACAGGGCAAAGAGCTGGGGCAGCGAGTCTGGAACCACAAGTGGCTTACAAATGCTTCCCTATAAAGCTCACCAGCTGGGGGTGGCAAAAAAAAAAATCATGGAGAGATATGCAGAAGCCAAATGCTTAATGATTTGTTTAGATTAGCCAGCTTGAGATCTTAACCCGGAGGGGATAAACATGTCTTGAACAAAACAGCAGCAAGATTTCTATAGATGATTATTTAGGCAGTGCAGGAATGAAGACAGAGTTGGAGGACGGTAAGATTAGAAACAGGCAGAGTGAAATGGCAGCCATGGCAAAAACCAAGGTTAGAGATGCTAAGGTCTTAAATTATAGCCATGAGGAAGAAAATGGGACATGGAGAGAGATCTACAAGGCACAATGAACATGGGTTGGTGATTATTTGACTATAGAAGGCAGTAGAGTGAGAACAACAGAGATAATCCGAACTTTATTGGCTTGAACACTGAAGAATGATTTCACAGTAAAAGCTGAAGTCACTAATTTGTAAAATAAACCTATACACTTAAATACTGAAAAGATAACACATGTGTGGCATGCTAAAGGGCAATGCTCTTAAAAATTTGCTACCAAACATATTTTCTGAAGCCAAGGAGGCCAGCCAAGAAGCTATAATTCTTCACTGTAGTAAAAAGACACTATAAGGGAGGAATGCTAATACAAAACATGTGTTGAAAAAGTGGATGAATTCTTCAATGGCATGTCAATTGACCCTTTTTGTTTTTCCTTAGCTTTATACTTAATTTTTAAATCAAATTAACTTTTCCAATTTTTATTTCATATCAAGAACACAGTTTAACAAGACAAATGTTATCTCATCTTTCAATTATTCTATGAGAATTTTCACTCTGATATATATGCTTTAAAATTATTTTTTAATTTTTAAGATCTCCTTCTCCTTCTCAAAAAAATTCCTATCATCTGCTTCTTTTCCATAAATGTGATATTATCCCATATCTCTAAAGATACACAAAGTAGTTTATAGAATTCTGTGATCTGAATTATCTTGGTTTCCTTAGAGTTTATTTTCATTTGTTACAACTCTCTCAGATTTTATGACTTTTTGTAATTCTTGAGCCATCCTTGCCCTCCATTCATATTTGCAATGAGGAACTATGATTAAGTGTTTATGGGTGGGATGTGCCAACTAGGGAAGGAAGGGACTTCAATAAGAGTCTGAGGCAACGACCAGGCAGCTCAGAATGGGAGACACAATCTTGGAGACATAAATGCTCTTTACACAGTATTTCACCGAATTTTCTTTTGAGCATCACTGCATACCACAGTCCTGCTGGGTATCTGGTGCCCTATACCCTGAGCTAGCTGCAAAACTCCTAGCTTCTCACTGGCTTCTCCCTTAGAAGACACTAAGAATTCAACCTTCCCCACTTCACTAAATGAGTTTCCACTCATTTGTCTTCCAAAATTTGTTGTAATCTTTACTCTGCTTTAGCAGGTTTATACCTTTCATGAATGCTTTGGTGGGACTCTGTGGGGTAGCGGAGATAAACCTGTGGGCTCAATCTGCCATGTACAGCCAGAAATTTTGAGCTGATTCTAGATGATTCGTTTACCAAGAAGGCCAGTCCTGATGCCTTGATTTAAAAATCATTCTCCAGGGCTTCCTTGGTGGCTCAGCAGTAAGAATCCATCTGTCAATGCAGGAGACTTGAGTTTGATCCCGGATCTGTGGAGCAACTAAGCCTGTGTACCACAGCTACTGAGCCTGTGCTCTAGAGCCTGGGAGTTGCAGCTACTGAGCCTACGCGCCACAACTACTGGAGCCTGCATGCCCAGAGCCCATGCTCTGCAACGAGAGAAGACACTGCAATGCGGAGTCTGCACATACAACCAGAGAGTAGTTCCTGCTAGCCACACTTTGAGAAAAAGCCTGACAAGTAACGAAGACCCAACACAGCTACAAATAAACACAAACTATATTAAAAATCCTAAAAAAATGAAAATCATTCTCGGGATGTCCCTAGCAATCTAGTACTTAACACTTCACCTTCCCAAAGAGGGTGTGGGTTCTATCCTTGATCAAGGAGCGAAGATTCCACAGGTCTCTTGGCCAAAAAGCAAAACGTAAAAAATGGAAACAATACTGTAAAAATTCAATAAAGATTTTAAAAAATGGTCCACATCAAAAAGCCTGCAAAAAATAAATAAAAATCATTCTCATGTGGGCATGCTTTGATTTAGTTTCTAACTCTGTACTATTAACATGGAAAAAGTGAGCTTTCTTTATAGGGAACCACTTAAACCACATGGTGGAATACTGGAAAAATAATCAGGCTGGGGCCAGAACTTGATTTAGCCCCTCTACTTCTGTTTTTTTTTCCTGGGATAGACGTTACTGTTTGTAACAAGATATTACGAGTGAGGCATGTTTTGAGATGGTAGGAAGGATGATCAGTCAGTAAATTTAAGGTATTTCTTGGGCTTCCCTGGTGAACCAGGGGCTAAGGATGCTGCACTCCCAATGCAGGGGGCCCTGGTTTGATCCCTGGTCAGGGGACTAGATCCCACATGCTGTAACTAAGACCTACTGCAGTAAAATAAATAAATATTTTTTGAAAAAAGCTTTTCCTTTCTTCCAGAAGAGAGCAAGTCTCATATCCCTGAAAGATGATATTAAGATTTCTTATTCCTGCAGCTTTAAGGATGGATGGACATGAATTATTAACACTTTCCTGCATCATAATTTCAGAGGCACAAAGAAAGAGAGAAATTCACTTTTTAGTATTCAACTTGTTAAACAGTTCATCTAAATCCTTAATAAAGCATCTGGAGCTTAAATATTTTAGTGACGTGTAAAACAGTTAAGTTATAAAATATTTAGATGGATTGGAGCTATTCTTAGATGATGGCTAGTTTCCTTTAAAGTTATGGACAGATGTATGAGTGGATTCACACATAGTACAGACTACCCAGGGAATGGAGTCCAGTGAGAGAGGTTTTCTTCCTTAATTTCAGAGCAACAATGACTCTTTGCCACTCCACGGACTGTCCATGGAATTTGCCAGCCCAGAATACTGGAGTGGGTAGCCTTTCCCTTCTCCAGGGGATCTTTCCAATCCAGAGATCTAACCCACGTCTCCTGCATTGCAGGTGGATTCTTTACTAGCCGAGCCACAAGGGAAGCCCAAGAATACTGGAGTGGGTAGCCTATCCTTTCTCCAGCAGATCTTCCTGACCCAGGAATTGAACCAGGGTCTCCTGCTTTACAGGTGGATTCTTTACCAACTGAGCTATCAGGGAAGCCCCCTGAATGGGACACTTGTGCCTTAATATCCTCATTTGTGAAGTGGAGATAGTATCCATTCCAAATGATGTCTTTAAAAAAAAAACAACACTAATTCCCTGAGAAGAGAAAATGAGACAACATATGTGGTATTTACTGTAAAAAAAAAAAGAAAGCACTATAAACATGCAAAAAAAAATTCTATGTGTAGATGTGGGAGTAAATATCAAACTGTGTATTTGCATACATATGAATGCATAAACAGACAAACACTGAATCCACTATCTATTGAAAAAAAAATGATGATTTTTTCCCTAAATACTGCTTGTCCATTGTCTAGCATTACTATTAAAACAGAAATAAGACAGTTGCTCTGTATACTTTTTTGGTCTACATGACTTGCCATTTACTTGCTGATGGCATCCCGATAGCTGTTATTGTTAAAATTAACACTAAAGACTCTGTGTGTGTGTGTGTGTGTGTGTGTGTGTGTGTATATACACACGTTTGTTAATTGCTCAGTTTAGTTCAGTTCAGTCACTCAGTCGTGTTTGACTCTTTGTGACCCCATGAATTGCAGCACGCCAGGCCTCCCTGTCCATCACCAACTCCCTGAGTTCACCCAAACTCTTGTCCATCGAGTCCGTGATGCCATCCAGCCATCTCATCCTCGGTCGTCCCCTTCTCCTCCTGCCCCCAATCCCTCCCAGCATCAGGGTCTTTAACAATGAGTCAACTCTTCGCATGAGGTGGCCAAAGTACTGGAGTTTCAGCTTCAGCATCGGTCCTTCCAAAAAACACCCAGGACTGATGTCCTTCAGAATGGACTAGTTGGATCTCCTTGCAGTCCAAGGGACTCTCAAGAGTCTTCTCCAACACCACAGTTCAAAAGCACCAGTTCTTTGGTGCTCAGCCTTCTTCACATCCAACTCTCACATCCATACACGATCCCTGGAAAAACCATAGCCTTGACTAGACGGACCTTTGTTGGCAAAGTAATGTCTCTGCTTTTGAATATGTTATCTAGGTTGGTCATAACTTTCCTTCCAAGGAGTAAGCGTCTTCTAATTTCATGGCTGCAGTCACCATCTGCAGTGATTTTGGAGCCCCCCAAAAATAAAGTCTGACACTGTTTCCACTGTTTCCCCATCTACTTCCCATGAAGTGATGGGACCGGATGCCATGATCTTTGTTTTCTGAATGTTGAGCTTCAAGCCAACTTTTTCACTCTCCTCTTTCACTTTCATCAANTAAAGGACTTCCCTGGTGGCTTCAAGGGTAAAGCTTCTGCCTGCAATGCAGAAGACCTGGGTTCGATCCCTGGGTCGGAAAGATCCCCTGGAGAAGGAAATGGCAGCCCACTCCAGTATTCTTGCCTGGAAAATCCCATGGACAGAGGAGCCTGGTAGGCTACAATACATGGGGCCGCAAAGAGTCGGACACGACTGAGCGACTTCACTTTACAGATTAGAGGGACCTACCTAGAGGTGGTGGCTCTGGAGAAGGAAATGGCAACCCACTCCAGTATTCTTGTCTAGAGAATCCCGTGGACAGAGGGGCCTGGTGGGCTGCTGTCCATAGGGTCACATAGAGTTGGACATGACTGAAGCGACTTAGCATGCATGCATGCATTGGAGAAGGAAATGGCAACCCACTCCAGTATTCTTGCCTGGAGAATCCCATGGAGAGAAGAGCTTGGTGGGCTGCCGTCTATGGGGTTGCACAGAGCTGGGCATGACTGAAAGGACTTAGCAGCAGCAGCAGCAGCAGAGGTGGTGCCTCAGATGGTAAAGAATCTGCCTGTGATGCAAGAGACCTAGGTTCAACCCCTGGGTTGGGAAGATCCCCTGGAGAAGGGAATGGCAACCCACGCCAGTATTCCTGCCTGGAGAATCCCTTGGACAGCAGAGCCTGGTGGGCTACAGTCCATGTGGTCACAAAGAGTCGGATATGACTGGGCAACTAACACAGATTAGAAAGCTAAGGCCTGGGGAAGTGAAGTGGTTGTCTCATATTACAAGGCCACTGGGCAGAAGAACCACAACTAGAGCTGGATGGTCTAAGTAGAGCCCTGCTCACTTGGCTGCACTGGTCCAAGAGCTTCCCCTTGAAAAGATCCATCATCCCAACCACCTAATACCAGCCAGTGTGTCGCCAGGATCCCACAAGGCTCTTGGCAGTGGCTGTTTCTGTGATTACCATGTTTCCCTACACACAAGTCACCCTCATGTGCTACTGACTACACTAAATCAACCACCAAAATGATTAATAAATTACTGCCCAATCATTCGAAATCACAACAAGGACTTTGATAGCAGCACCTTATCTGATTCAAACCAGTGTGTTGTGCTCAGTAATGTCCAGATCTTTGTGACCCCATGGACTGTAGCCCACCAGGCTCTTCTGTCCATGGAATTTTCCAGGCAAGAATACTGGAGTGGGTTGCCATTTCCTACTCCAGAGATCTTCCTCACCTAGGGACTGAATTCAAGTCTCTTGCGTCTCCAGCATTAACAGCAGATTCTTTACTNCTGTAGCCCACCAGGCTCTTCTGTCCATGGAATTTTCCAGGCAAGAATACTGGAGTGGGTTGCCATTTCCTACTCCAGAGATCTTCCTCACCTAGGGACTGAATTCAAGTCTCTTGCGTCTCCAGCATTAACAGCAGATTCTTTACTATTAGCACCACTTGGGCAAAGCCCAGTTCAAACCAGGAGCTAATATCAATTTCATCCAGTTCTTGTATAATAATATTCTCAGTATTTGGGTAGCCCTTTTGAGTTTTTCCAAAATTCTTTGATATCTTATATTTAACATTCTGTTCATCAAACCCCAGGGATTAAAGGTAGAGAAGGGGATGAGACACCTGTTTCATAGACTTTTCCAATGATTATCCATCAGTAAACAGCTGGTGAGTGAGGGCGAGAGACCACCAAAGGCCTTTTATTCCCAGAGCCAAGCTCTTTCCTGAGAAAGCTGGGAAAAGGAATAAGAAGCTAAACTTTACAAGAAGCTTCAGAAGGAAGAGACATAAGGATATTGTCTGTTAACCTGCAGGCAAACAGAAGATAGAGGCGCCTGGGGGCCAACTACTGAGAATCATACTTCAGTCATACCTCCTTTTTCTTTTTTTTTTTTTTAAATAAAGTATTAATTGCACACAGTAAAGTGTAAAATCTTAAGGGAAGATCTAGGTAAATTTTTGCATGTTTATACACTAATGTAACCATCCAGACATTAGAACATTTACAGCTACCCAGAAGGCCCCCTCATCCCCCTTCCAATTAAGAATAACCACTATTCTGACCTCTGTCTCATAGCATAGGTTCTTCTTGTTCTTGAACATCATATAAATAAGAGAATATAGTATGTATTCTTTTATACCTGGCTTCTTTTACTCAACATTCTGCTTGTAAGCTTCTTCTATGCTGTTCGTAAGCCAACGGTGTGATTCTTCTCATTGCTGTATAGAATTCTGTTGCATCAATATACAAAAATGCATTTACCCATTCTACTGTTGATAGAAACACTTTGGTTGCTTCCAGTTTGGGGCTGTCATGAATAAAGTTTTATGAACAGTCTTATAAATGTTTTTATGAATAAAAAACCTCTTGTCAGTTAGGAATATCCAGGAGCAGAACTGGAGCATCATGAGTGTATACAGAAAGATACCACTGAAAAATTTTCAAAGTGACTGCATCCATCAGCAGAGAGAATTCCTGGAGCTCCACATTTTGTATTATTGGTAAAGACTCCTTTTTAAAGTATCACTGTGAAACAAGGTACCCCAGTTAGGTTTTTAGATAACCGATTTTCATCTATAAGCAACTTTTCAATTCTAATTTTTAATGCTAACAATTCTACTTCTTGAACAGACTTAACCACCTAACCCTTGCAGACCACACAGAGGTGGGCAGAGAAATGTCTACTCACATATTCAATATCTAGGAATTTCACTGTCTCTTCCTTCATGGCTAGTCATCTAAAGTATCAGAAGGTCATACACCTTCTAATCACTCTTCTAGGAAATGTTGAAGATGGCCTAATCAAGAACTTAATTTCCACATAATCGTAAGATAAGTTCTAGTCTCATTGTACATGGACATCTTTGCTGCTTTAAGGCTATTTCTATGTCCAGAATACTGAAGGTTGCCCCATAAGTGAGCAAGTGAGTTATTACTCATTTCATTTGTTTTCATGCAGCTTGGCAACAGTTACTCAGTTATCAAATAATCAACACATATTTACAAAGCACATATTTTATGTTACTGAGCTAGACATTCTGGAAGCCACAAAGAAAATCAACATTTGTCTTGAGGAGGCAGAGCCCTGGGGAAAATCATGTGGAATGTTGTCATCTACCTTCCTCTTCTCATTTTAATGCAAACTCTTTCATAGATGAAATGGAGTTAAAACAAACATCAATGATGGCCTTGACCTTAGAGAGGAAAGCATGTCTTAGAGAATGAAAATGGAAGAGGGGAGAACAGGCCTGCCCATAGGGCCATCATGATGGGGTTAGTAGGCGTTTGGTTCTATCCAAAATGTCCATAAGGCACTTGGTCACATAAGACATCTGGTCCATGTCGAAAGGTCCTTGAAATTTAGTCCTATCTAAATCATCCAGGAATATATTTGATCCATGCCAAGTGGTCTTGGACAGGACCAAATATCAAGGATCTCTTGGCATGGACCAAACAAACTGCAATATGATAGAGTAACTGGATGACAGAAGGTGATGACTAACCTACAGTCTTCTCTTAGAACAAGATCAAATTCTACCTTATCCCTTCCTCTCCTGACATCTGCCCACCACCACCTTTTTGTCCCTAGCAACTCTCTCTAGTGTCACTGCCCATACCTCACCACTGGGGAATATGTACCCAAGACAAGATATATTCCCTGACCTTCAAACATACCAACCTTAAAGAAAATACCTATGGTGACCACCAAATGCAGAGTTGACTCTAAAGAGGAGGCACACACAGGCAAAGAGTAGAAGGGCCTTGAGCTGGTCCTCAGCGCAGGTCGGACAAGGCAGAGCAGAGGAGCAATGGTCGTAAGTGCTCTGCCCTCTAGCAGAGCAAGGAAGAGAGCAAGAACAAACATGGAGCCCTTAGAGGCTGTTAACAGACAGGACAAGCTTTCCACACGCTACGTCACTATGATGCTAGGGTGGGATTCGGCTACTGCTCCTGAGTACAGCCTGGCTTCTTCACTCAAACAAAAGCTGCCTGAAGACCATGACTGAGAATTTTAGGAACTTTCTTAGAAACATCCTCAGATAAGCAGGTGGAGGTGGCTGTGTACAGTTTTGCTCATTAGCATGCCACAGCCCTCAATTTCTCAATTCAGAGTTTCTGACTTGGCTCTCTAGACAAATGTAAATGACTGGGAACAACTCCGTGGCTTTTCTGGACTGGAAAGCTGCTTCTGCTCCTATGCAGAGACATAAGCAAGTTGATTTGGCAGCTAAAGGAGGCATGGCAACCCACTCCAGCATCCTTGTTCATGGGAGAATCCCATGAACAGCAGAGTCCGGCGGGTTACAGTCCATGGGGTCACACAGAGTTGGACACGACTAAAGCAACTTAGCACGTAGGCATGTACGGCATGGCGGCAAACACTGAGGAGTAGGGGAGGGGACGGGGAACAGGCACGGGAGGTCAGACCCATGAGGTGGCTCTAAACCCCAGAGCCCTTCAGGACCAGGCGAAGAAGGCAGAACCAGCATCTGCGTAAGGGCAGAAGGAAACCTGGCACCACGTCAAAGCCACCCACACGAAGGCATGGCTGTTAGATCACAGCGCTCCCCTCCAGCAAGCTCACGTCTTCTCCAGATGCCTTTTTGAGACAGGGTTTTTGCTGTTTGCTTTGTTATTCCCAGCATCTGTAGTCTTACTCTATCTTGAGGGACCATTTACTTCTTACCACCTGGTTTAAACTTTCATTTGGTTTTCCTGCTTCCCTACACGGTCAACTCAGAGGGAACACCTCCCCTCTGTCTGGGACAAAAGTAAAACTGCTGCTGCTGCTGCTAAGTCGCTTCAGTCGTGTCCGACTCTGTGCGACCCCATCGACGGCAGCCCACCAGGCTCCCCCGGCCCTGGGATTCTCCAGGCAAGAACACTGGAGTGGGCCGCCATTTCCTTCTCCAATGCATGAAAGAGAAAAGTGAAAGTGAAGTCGCTCAGTCTGTCCGACTGTTAGCGACCCCATGGACTGCAGCCCACCAGGCTCCTCCGTCCATTGGATTTTCCAGGCAAGAGTACTGGGGTGGGGTGCCATTGCCTTCCCCAAAAGTAAAACTACCACTTTTTAAAATTTTATTTTTAATTTTAAGATAATCGCTTTACAATGTTGTGTTGGCTTCTGCTGCACAACAGTGAATCAGCACTAAGCACACACTGTCGCCTTCCTCAAGCCCCCTCCCATCCCCCCACCATCCCCCCACCCNTGCCATTGCCTTCCCCGAAGAATCACTGGAGAATACAAAATCACAAATGCAGCTGGCAACCCAAATGCCATAAACACATTTTTGTATAAACAAAAGATCAAATACAGTATCTCTTGTTTTTATATGTTAGGTACATTTCTGGAAAATTCAATGTATATCAAAAGAGTCTATATATTAAAATTCAATATGCATCAAAAGCCTTCTGTTTAGGAGTTCTGGTTCTGGGTAAAAGGGAGCAGAGGGATTGGGAAGGAAGCCCGGAGCTGAACTACCACCAGATGCAAGTGAGCTCCTATGTTTACCGCCTCCGGTGGCCCCCATACCTGGACTCAAGGTTGTTTGAAACCTAGATGTCAACTCTAGTCATGGACAGAAAGAGCTTTAGGAAAACTCTCTAGGTCTGGCAGAAGCAACCAGAAAGAGGACTCCTAATAGAGTTTGGGAGGAAATCCAAACTTTTTTTTGGTTCCTTCTCTTCTCTATTTTTTGAGCCCCAATGTGAAGTCACTCAGTCGTGTCCGACTCTTTGCGACCCTATGGACTGTAACCTACCAGGCTCCACCGTCCATGGGATTTTCCGAACAAAAGTACTGGAGTGGGTTGCCATTTCCTTCTCCAAGGGATCTTCCCGACCCAAGGATCAAACCAAAGTTCTCCTGCATTGTAGGCAGACGCTTTACCGCCTGAGCCACTAGGAAAAGTCCTACTTCCAGGCAATCCCAGTCATAGCAGCAGCAGTGGGAGCCCCAAGGTATTGAAGAAAACTCTGCAGTGTGGATGCCGTCCTCTTTAGTCAGAGAAGCTGTGATCCCACGAGGGGAAGCAAATCCTAATGCTTTCTCCTCCCTCTGTGCTCCCATCTCTCAGTCCTGAACACGAGCACTGTTCTGAGACGTGTGCACCCGAGTGGGATAGCTTTCAAGATGGAGGACAACAAGGGAACCCCAGGGAACTAGAATGGACCAGCATCACAGAGCAAAGGGAACACCTCAGCAAAGTTCCTGGCACTGAGAGTGCACACAGCAGTTTAGGTCCCCCTGCTTCAGACTGCAGTAAAGACTGATCGATTGTCACCTGAAGGTTCCAGAAAAATTGAGCTTAGGACTATGACCATGGTTGGTATTTCCCATTCCTATTCCAAGGGTTTTTATTGGGCTATATCAGACCTGATGGAACTTGGTTCTTAAATTTTTTTCTTACTGTGTAAACACAGGAAGAAAGAGGCCAAGATCACATGCAAGGGAAAGAAAAAGATGAAGAAATGATGATGAACACTGTGGGCATGACTAGAGCAGGAGAGCTGGGGGAACCTTGTTCATTTGGGGGAACCTTGTTCATTCGCTANCAAAAGTACTGGAGTGGGTTGCCATTTCCTTCTCCAAGGGATCTTCCCGACCCAAGGATCAAACCAAAGTTCTCCTGCATTGTAGGCAGACGCTTTACCGCCTGAGCCACTAGGAAAAGTCCTACTTCCAGGCAATCCCAGTCATAGCAGCAGCAATGGGAGCCCCGAGGTATTGAAGAAAACTCTGCAGTGTGGATGCCGTCCTCTTTAGTCAGAGAAGCTGTGATCCCACGAGGGGAAGCAAATCCTAATGCTTTCTCCTCCCTCTGTGCTCCCATCTCTCAGTCCTGAACACGAGCACTGTTCTGAGACGTGTGCACCCGAGTGGGATAGCTTTCAAGATGGAGGACAACAAGGGAACCCCAGGGAACTAGAATGGACCAGCATCACGGAGCAAAGGGAACACCTCAGCAAAGTTCCTGGCACTGAGAGTGCACACAGCAGTTTAGGTCCCCCTGCTTCAGACTGCAGTAAAGACTGATCGATTGTCACCTGAAGGTTCCAGAAAAATTGAGCTTAGGACTATGACCATGGTTGGTATTTCCCATTCCTATTCCAAGGGTTTTTATTGGGCTATATCAGACCTGATGGAACTTGGTTCTTAAATTTTTTTCTTACTGTGTAAACACAGGAAGAAAGAGGCCAAGGTCACATGCAAGGGGAAAAAAAAGATGAAGAAATGATGATGAACACTGTGGGCATGACTAGAGCAGGAGAGCTGGGGGAACCTTGTTCATTTGGGGGAACCTTGTTCATTCGCTGAGTCCTGTCTGATTCGCTTCAACCCCACGAGCTGCAGCACGCCAGGCTTCCCTGTCCTCCATCTCCCGGAGTTGCTCACACTCATGTGCACTGAGTCAGTGATGCCTTCCAACCATCTCATCCTCTGTCGCCCCCTTCTCCTCTTGCCCTCAGTCTTTCCCAGCATCAGGGTCTTTTTCAATGAGTCAGCTCTTCACATCAGGTGGCCAAGGTATTGGAGCTTCAGCTTCAGCACCAGTCCTTCAAATGAATATCCAGGGTTGATTTTCTCTAGGATTGACTGGTTTGGTCTCCTTGCTGTTCAAGGGACCTTCAAGAGACTTCTCTAGCACCACAGTTCAAAAGCATCAATTCTTCTGTCCTCAGCCTTCTTTATGGTCCAAATCTTACATCCATACATGACTACTGGAAAAACCATCGCTTTGATTATATGGACTTTTGTCAGCAAAGTGATGTCTCACTTTTTAATATGTTGTCTAGGTTTGTCAGAACTTCCTTCCAAGGAGCAAGTGTCTTTTAATTTCATGGCTGCATGAGGAAGCTTAACAATCCTTTTGTTTTTACATTTGAGGACAATGTGACTCAGGAAGTCTTCCCCCAAGTTGTATGGTATCGGATGTTTGCTAGGTCGCATTAGCGAAAGCAGTTTGCTCATCTCTCGCCAGAAATTGTTCAGGTCCTTGACTCAGAAGATTTACCTTGATGCTTAGCAAGATGATTAAAATTCTTCCATGAGCAGTCTGCTTTTTGAAATTATCACTTCCTGGCACTGAGAATGTAATTCAATTTTGCATTTGCAGAACACTGTAATCACGAGGTGTTGATAACGCACCTGACAGTTTGGATGTCAGCTCATTTGAAAGCCTGCAGGCTCTTGAATCTTCAGTTCGCTCCTGAGATCAAAGACATGTGGACGGGCAAAGCGTGGGTGAAGAATAGAGATCAGATTCAGGGCACAGAAGCTGTACTTTTCTCTTTTCTTTTTTTATAGGAGAATTTTTCCCCCCAATTTTTAAAGTCTTTATCAAATTTGTTACAATATTGCTCCTGCTTTATGTTTTGGCACGTGGGATCTTACCTCCCTGGCCAGGGACTGAACCTGCCGACCCCCTGCATTGGAAGGTAAAGTCTTCACTACCGGACTGCCTGCGAAGTCCTTATATTCTTATTTCCACTGAACAAAATATATTCTTTCTTCATGTGAACTAGAGGAAAAGTTCAGCCAGGGTCCCTGCTTGGATTTCCACTGGCTGCCCTGTTCTGTCCCATGCCATCGCGTGGGTTAGTGTAGACCTGACCTGAAGCTCCCAGAACCCTGCGAGGAGGAGAAAAACCCAGCAGCTGCCAAAGGAGGATGAGAAACCTTTCCATCAGGCTAATGAAACCTGTCAGCACCAGCAGGGCCCCAGAACCTGATCTCCCAGGATGCAAGAAGGATGGAAAAGCAGCCAAGAGAGGAGGAGGGGCAGGGAAGGAACAGGATTCTTCACTACATGGATTAGGGCAAGAGAGGGAGGAGTTTGGCAGGAAGCCGTCGTGAAATGAAATAAAACTAAAATATGGTACAACAACTGGCAAATCGCTGACTTGGCATCTGGACTTGACCTGTTCCTAGGGTGCAGCTTCTTTGGGGATGGCGGCCTGGAAGTGGGTTTGCCTAAGCTTCAGGGTCCTCTCTGATCTGTCCTTTCCAAGGCTAGGCAGGGGTCCTAGCAAGGTGTTCATAAGATCTTAAGGGTTTGTTTTTTTTTTAATTAAAAAGTACAGAAAAAATTTTGAGAAGTTGAAGACGGTCACCAGAAATCTAATAACTCAGAGACAATCACTGTTAACATTTTGGTAAACACTTTTCATACATACATGAAGACTTCGATCTCTTCAAATACACACCTACGCTGATGTATTCCATTTTATACACTGTATATGCTACTCTGTAACCTACTTGTCTCACTTGTTGGGACATCTTTCTAAGCAACTAAAAATCATCTTTGCTTTTTTTTTCTTCCAGTTTTATTGAAATGTAACGGGTATACAGTGCTGTGTAAGTTTGAGATGCATGGTATAATGATGTGACTTATCTAAGTCATGAAATGGCTATCACTATAAGTTTACTGAACAGACATCATCTCATATAGATACAAAATTAAGTTTTTTAAAAATTGTAGAAGCAGGATGTTTTAACCATAGTCAGTTAACCCCACTGTGTCTTTCCATCTCAACTGCCTTCATGGATAGTTTTTGGATTTTCTAAGGGAGAGTTGAGTTAGGAATACCCTAAATTAACTGCAACTGAGAGAGATGTTTGGGAACATTTAACAAAAACACATGAGAAATGATAAGCTTCTATTTAGATATATATAAAGGGTAGCTTATTTTACATTTAAAAAATTAAGTTATTAAAAAATTAGGAGAAAATTCAGGCTAAAAATTACTGGAATAGGAAATAAAACAGTTACAATGAGTGATTAAGTCAGTAGAAGTTATACTGGTATAGAGAAGGAAAGTATACCACAGACTTTCAGATCATATCTCTTCAAGAAAATTAGAGATACCAAGGGAACATTTCATGCAAAGATGGGCTCGATATAGGACCTGTCTCTTATACACATCTTGTTTGCCACCAGTGCGTTCTCTTGGCAAAACTCTATTAGCTTTTGCCCGGCTTCATTCTGTACTCCAACAGTCAAATTTGCCTGTTACTCCAGGTGTTTCTTGAATTCCTACTTTTGCATTCCAGTCCCCTATAATGAAAGGACATCTTTTTTGGGTGTTAGTTCTAGAAGGTCTTGTAAGTCTTCATAGAACTGTTCAACTTCAGCTTCTTCAGGATTACTGGTTGGGGCACAGACTTGGATTGCCGTGATATTGAATGCTTTACCTTGGAAACGAACAGAGATCATTCTGTTGTTTTTGAGATTGCATCCAAGTACTGCATTTCGGACTCTTGTGTTGACTAGAATGTCTACTCCATTTCTTCTAAGGGATTCTTGCCCACAGTATATAATTGTCATCTGAGTTAAATTCACCCCTTCCAGTCCATTTTAGTTCGCTGATGCCTAGAATGTTAATGTTCACTCTTGCCATCTCCTGTTTGACCACTTCCAATTTGCCTTGATTCATGGATCTAACTTTCCAGGTTCCTATGCAACATAGCTCTTCAGAGCATCAGACTTTGCTTCCATCACCAGTCACGCCCACAGGTGGGTGCTGTCTTTGCTTTGGCTCATCCCTTCACTCTTTCTGGAGTTATCTCTCCACTGATCTCCAGTAGCGTACTGGGCACCTACTGACCTGGGGAGTTCCTCTTTCAGTGTCCTATCTCTTTGTCTTTTCTTTCTTTTTTTTTTTTCTCTTTGTCTTTTCATACTATTCATGTTTCATACTGTTTCATCAAAGAGCCTCTTGATGAAAGTGAAAGAGGAGAGTGAAAAAGTTGGCTTAAAGCTCAACATTCAGAAAACAAAAATCGTGGCATCTATTTCATGGCAAATAGATGGAGAAACAGTGGAAACAGTGGCAGATTTTATTTTGGGGGGCTCCAAAATCATTGAAGATGGTGACTGCAGCCATGAAATTAAAAGACGCTTACTCCTTGGAAGTTATGACCAACCTAGACAGCATATTAAAAAGCAGAGATGTTACTTTGCCAACAAAGGTCCATCCAGTCAAGGCTACGGTTTTTCTAGTAGTCATGTATGGATGTGAGAGTTGGACTATAAAGAAAGTTGAGCGCTGAAGGACTGATGCTTTTGAACTGTGGTGTTGGAGAAAACTCTTCAGAGTTCCCTGGACTGCAAGGAGATCCAACCCATCTATCCTAAAGGAAATCAGTCCTGAATAGTCATTGGAAGGACTGATGTTGAAACTGAAACTCCAATGCTTTGGCCACCTGATGCGAAGAGCTGACTCATTTGAAAAGACCCTGATGCTGGGAAAGACTGAAGGAGGGAGGAGAAGGGACGATAGAGGATGAGATGGTTGGATGGCATCACCAACTCAATGAACATGGATTTGTGTAAACTCTGGGAGTTGGTGATGGACAGGGAGGCCTGGCGTGCTTCAGTACATGGGGTTGCAAAGAGTCAGACACGACTGAGCAACTGAACTGACCGACTAACCATAAACATTATTAAGAGACACACAAAAACACAAAAAACCCTTTATTATTTGTTTGTATTATTTCCAATACCAAAAATAGATGGGTGATTTTACTATGGGCTTCCCTGGTGGCTCAGCTGGTAAAGAATCTGCCTGCAAAGCGGGAGACCCTGGTTCGATCCCTGGGTTAGGAAGATCCCCTGGAGAGGGAAAGACTACCCATCCAGTATTCTGGCCTGAAGAATTCCATGGACTATATAGTCCATGGTATTGCAAAGAGTCGGACACAACTGAGCACCTTTCACTTTTTCACTTTCAATTTTACTGTCTACCCATTATTATGATGTTAGTTTAAAATTATCAGCAAGATTGTTTTTAATTATCCAGGTATTTTAAAATTCCAGATACTTCATAATGCATTGCTAAACAAAGGAAGTAATTGATGGCAATTTCCTAAATATGTGAGTAGTTTTAAGAGTTGAATTAGGGAGATTCAACTAGATATATCAAGTTAAAACTAAATTTACCACTGGTACTGCAGCTAGTTGGGCTTCCCAGGTGGTGCTAGTGAAGAACCTGCCTGCCAATGTAGGAGATATGAGACATGAGTTCAATCCCTGGGTGGGGAATATCCCCTGGAGGAGAGCATGGCAACCCACTCCAGCATTCTTGCTTAGAGAATCCCCATGGACAGAGGAGCCGGACAGGCTACAGCCCACAGGGTAGCAAAGAGTTGGAGATGACTGAAGTGACTTAACATGCACGCATGCACTACAGTTAGTATCTATTGAGTAAAGCCAGAATCACACACTGGATAGAATCTCAAAATTCGTCCTGGTCATTTCCCTGGTATCCAGAATTAGGAGTGGCTGTACTGTTTTCAGTCACTATGACTACATAAAAGGAGGATTATCACTTAATATTCTTAACTTCCCTGGTGGCTCTGAGGGCAAAGTGTCTGCCTACAATGCGGGAGACCTGGATTCAATCCCTGGGTCGGGAAGATCTCCTGGAAAAGGAAATGGCAACCCACTCCAGTATTCTTGCCTGGAAAATCCCAAGGACAGAGGAGCTTGGAAGGCTACAGTCCATGGGGTCACAAAGAGTCAGACACAACTGAGCAACTTCACTTTCACTTTTTCACTAATTCTTAACTTCCTAATAACCAGAGACTATAGCTGAGATTTAAATAAACTTAAAATATTTGCTCATTAGTCTTTTTTCAAATCTTCATTATATTAACACTAGCTAATATCTGAATGCAGAGTTCCAAAGAACAGCAAGAAGAGGTAAGAAAGCCTTCCTCAGTGATCAATGCAAAGAAATAGAGGAAAACAATAGAATGGGAAAGACTAGAGATCTCCTGAAGAAAATTAGAGATACAAAGGGAATATTTCATGCAAAGATGGGCTCGATATAGGACAGAAATGGTATGGACCTAACAGAAGCAAAAGATATTAAGAAGACGTGGAAAGAATACACAGAAGAACTGTACAAAAAAGATCTTCACAACCCAGATAATCACGATGGTGTGATCCCTCACCTAGAGCCAGATATCCTGGAATGTGAAGTCAAGTGGGCCTTAGAAAGCATCACTACGAACAAAGCTAGTGGAGGTAACGGAATTCCAGTGGAGCTATTTCAAATCCTGAAAGATGATGCTGTGAAAGGGCTGCACTCAATATGGCAGCAAATTTGGAAAACTCAGCAGTGGCCACAGGACTGGAAAAGGTCAGTTTTCATTCCAATCCCTAAGAAAGGCAATGCTAAAGAATGCTCAAACTACCGCACCATTGCATTCATCTCACACGCTAGCAAAGTAATGCTCAAAATTCTCCAAGCCACGCTTCAGCAATACATGAACTGTGAACTTTCAGATGTTCAAGCTGGTCTTAGAAAAGGCAGAGGAATCAGAGATCAAATTGCCAACATTCGCTGGATCATCGAAAAAAGCAAGAGAGTTCCAGAAAAACATCTGTTTTTGCTTTATTGACTATGTCAAAGCCTTTGACTGTGTGGATCACAATAAACTGTGGAAAATTCTGAAAGAGATGGAAATACAAGAACACCTGACCTGCCTTTTGAGAAATCTATATGCAAGCCAGGAAGCAACAGTTAGAACTGGACATGGAACAACAGACTGGTTCCAAATAGGAAAAGGAGTACGTCAAGGTTTGTATATTGTCACCATGCTTATTTAACTTCTATGCAGAGTACATCATGAGAAACGCTGGGCTGGAAGAAACACAGGCTGGAATCAAGATTGCCGGGAGAAATATCAATAACCTCAGATATGCTGATGACACCACCCTTATGGCAGAAAGTGAGGAGGAGCTAAAAAGCCTCTTGATGAAAGTGAAAGAGGAGAGTGAAAAAGTTGGCTTAAAGCTCAACATTCAGAAAACGAAGATCATGGCATTTGGTCCCATCACTTCATGGCAAATAGATGGGGAAACAGTGGAAACAGTGTCAGACTTTATTTTGCGGGGCTCCAAAATCACTGCAGATGATGATTCAGGCATGAAATAAAAGATGTTTACTCCTTGGAAGGAAAGTTATGACCAACCTAGATAGTACATTGAAAAGCAGAGATATTACTTTGCCAACAAAGGTCCATTTAATCAAGGCTATGGTTTTTCCAGTGGTCATGTATGGATGTGAAAGTTGAATTGTGAAGAAAGCTGAGAACCAAAGAATTGATGCTTTTGAAAACTGTGGTGTTGGAGAAGACTCTTGAGAGTCCCCTGGACTGCAAGGAGATCCAACCNCTTCATGGCAAATAGATGGGGAAACAGTGGAAACAGTGTCAGACTTTATTTTGCGGGGCTCCAAAATCACTGCAGATGATGATTCAGGCATGAAATAAAAGATGTTTACTCCTTGGAAGGAAAGTTATGACCAACCTAGATAGTACATTGAAAAGCAGAGATATTACTTTGCCAACAAAGGTCCATTTAATCAAGGCTATGGTTTTTCCAGTGGTCATGTATGGATGTGAAAGTTGAATTGTGAAGAAAGCTGAGAACCAAAGAATTGATGCTTTTGAAAACTGTGGTGTTGGAGAAGACTCTTGAGAGTCCCCTGGACTGCAAGGAGATCCAACCAGTCCATTCTAAAGATTAGTCCTGGGTGTTCATTGGAAGGACTGATGCTAAAGCTGAAACTCCAATACTTTGGCCACCTCATGCAAAGAGCTGACTCATTGGAAAAGACCCTGATGCTGGGAGGGATTGGGGGCAGGACGAGAAGGGGACAACAGAGGATGAGATGGCTGGATGGCATCACTGACTCAATGGACATGAGTTTGGGTGAACTCCGGGAGTTGGTGATGGACTGGGAGGCCTGGCATGCTGCGATTCATGGGGTCACAAAGAGTTGGACACGACTGAGTGACTGAACTAAACTGTCTGAGGACTTACAATATAACAAGCTCTGCCTTCTCTCATTTAATCCTAATACACTTCTCTGAAATAGTTATTAATAATCTTATTTTTAAGAAATTGAGGCTCAGTGAACTAAACTTATCTTCAGTTTTATGCTACTAAATATATATTAGCATTTCCTAATATGTAAATATAAATATATTAAAAGTAAGTCACCAGATAGTTTTAGCATTAACCTTTCACTGAAGACTTGGATTATCTGAAAGAATTTTAAGTAAGCCTATGAGATGAAATAAAAACAACTTTAAGATTTGTAAATCCTTAACCAAACTATTTAGAAACACTTAGTAGTCATTAATCCTAAAATAAAGATAGGTATCATAAATTCTATGATATACTATCCACAGTACACAGGAAAGGAAAATAAGCAAGGTTTAAACTTGCAGAGCTCAGACTGCCTATTAAGTACCAACAAAACAGACTTCTGGGCTAGTAATAATATTAAAGATGAAACATATATAACAGTTGAGCTATAAGGAAGCATACAAATCCTAAGGTATAAAGCTGACTCACTTATTAATTTGAGATCAATAAGACAACCGATGGGGGTGAGAGCCTCAGTGGCATGAAAACAGCTAATCTTCACAGGGGAAATAGGATATACAGAATATATTTCCCCATATTAACTTGCTGCTTAAATATGGGGAATCAGGAAGTCTTGCAGGCTGGATAACACAATATAAAAGATTAAAGAACAGGTTAGAGCAGGGTAGTAGGCACCTGTGAGCCTTACAATGTTTCCAGAGTCCTCCAAGCATAATACAATTCAACCCTTTCAGGTCCTTTCTGTTCTCACTGACCATTAATTTGCAACCATTGCATCCTGGGACATTTCCCCTCAAGCATCACCACCCACAGACCCAAACTAGCTCATGTTCATACAGATACTTTAAAACATAATATACCCTGGACTTGACAAGTAAATGTGCCAAAACCCACACTAGGATAACCTGTTTTCTTAATGCTGACTTCACCAGTTGAACACAAATCTCCCACATACTGGTTTGAAACTTCGTATTTATCATCATCTAAGAGCTGAAATGAACACTGGAATCACTGACCATGGCCCAGTAAGATGAATTACTGAGACTTCTAAACAGGACTCAAGAGACCAGAAGTATAAAATGAATGCTTTATGTTAAGTCTAGCAATCAGAATTTAAGTTTCAGCTTATCCTTAAACTTCACTTGCATATGAACTGGACACTTTTTAAAAATTCACCACTATCGACAATGATGCTTGTTTACCATTTGGTTAAGCATGTTGTAAAGACAGTGTAACCTAATGATCAAAGTCTATAGAGACCAGCTGCAACAACTCTGAGTAAGAGACCTAACTTTCATAATGTGGTTCCTTCATTTACTGATACAAGAGTTAAACACTATGTTTATGGTAGGTTTCAAGTCTAAACTGATTTATAGGATTTTAGAGACTAAAACAGGTCACTCTCCATTTAGATATGGACACTTAACATCAAACAAAATATAAGAAGTGAAGCACGGGTACAAATTTGACCTGTCAGATAAAAAGCTTTGAGAAGCTATCAAGAGGCTCTGAAGTTGTTTGAAACTAGGTCTAGAACATACTACACATGCTCGTGAGCACTACATAAGTCTAACATTCAGTTTTCAAGCAGGTTCATCGTTATCTGCTTGAAAACAAGAGCTATTTTTCAAAGGCAAAGACCAATCCTTTTCATGTATTTGAAATCTACCCAAAAAAGTTTACCAGCCACAAAAAGTTACACTTCTAATACTGAATTGATATGATTTGTAATACCACTAATCATCTTTACTTTTAAAAAATGCGTGCTAAATAATCAAGTTATTATAGTAATAATTCCCTTAAAATCAAGTTATAAGGCAGACAAGTGAAGAAATTACATTTACTCATATGTCACAAGCAGGTAATGAGTATCAGCCATGATCTATGTAGTCAGTTTTAACTACGGCCATGCTGTGAGAACCAATATAAGGGTGAAAACAATTCTATAATCATTTCAAATAGATTAACAGATCTCCTCAGAAGATCAACAGACATTATAAAACTGGATCCCAATACTGGATCCCAACGTAAGGTAAATATACACACAATGTTACTAAAACAGGTTACTTCAAAATTAGTATGTAACAATTTTATTTTCATTTTTGAGCATTAAACTGCCCCCCTCCCCCAACACACACACACAAGAATTCAGACAGCTTATGTTCAGCATATTTTGCACAAAACTTACAGTGAGCTGGGGCCTTGTTGTTTAGTCACCGAGTCATGTCCAACTCTTTTGAGACCCTATTCTCTGTCCATTGGATTTCTCAGGTAGGAATCCTGGAGTGGGTTGCCATTTCCTTCTCCAGGGAATCTTCCTGACCCAGAGATGGAACCCACATCTCCTGAGCCATAGGGAAATCCTTATATTTCATAAAGATTCAAGTTATTCAATACTTGTTAGTTGCAGATTATTGCCAACTACTAAAATATTTTAAAGAAGGGTTAACACAGTGGTTCCTAGTGGGTGATTTTATCCCCTGTCCCGGATATTTGGCAATGTCTGGAGCCATTTTTGGCTGCTATACGCCAAGGAGGGGGAGGTGCTACTGATGTTTAGTGGGTAGAGGGGCCAGGGACACTGCTTAACATCACAGTGACAGGCCAGCCACCACAACAACAAAGAAAATGTCAACAACACTGAAGCTCAGAAACCCTCAGTTAAGTGAATACCGTTTAGACATGAAAAGTTGCATTAATGCAGCAGGCCTAATGCTGGGTTCTGTGCATAAAGAAAGACAACAGCTTGGGTTTTAGAGAACCAGAGAACTAGGTTCTATTCTTGGCTCCATCATTACTAATAATGCAATCGTGGGCAAGCTGCCTAACTTTTCTGGTGCAAAACATAGGTAATTCCACTTCTCTCAGTTATTGTGAGGGTCATCTGAGACCCTCACATGTAAAGTGGCTAGCACATATCCAGCAATTAACAGATGTATAGAAATGAAACAGGAAACTGTCTCTACCTAGAAAAGCCATAGGAGACGTGGATTCACGGTAATGTATAACAACATCCTGGATGGGACCCGGGAAAGGAAAAAGGATATTCAGCAAAAACTAAGAAAAGCTGAGTAAAAGTATGGATATCAGTATGGCACCCCACCCCAGTACTCTTGCCTGGAAAATCCAATGGACGGAGTAGCCTGGTGGGCTGCAGTCCATGGGGTCGCTAACAGTCGGACAGACTGAGCAACTTCACTTTCACTTCTCTCTTTCATGCATTGGAAAAGGAAATGGCAACCCACTCCAGTGTTCTTGCCTGGAGAATCCCAGGGACGGGGGAGCCTGGTGGGCTGCCGTCTGTGGGGTCACACAGAGTCGGACACGACTGAAGTGACTTAGCAGCAGCAGCCACTAACTGTGACAAATGGACTATACTAATAAAACAGCGTGTTAATAGTCAGTGTGTTCACGCTCAGTCCTGTCCCACTCTCTGCGACCCCGTGGACTGAATAGACCATCAGGCTCCTCTCTCCATGGGATTCTCCAGGCAAGAATACCTGGAGTAGGTTGCCATTTCCTCCTCCAGGCGATCTTCCTGACCCAGGGGCTGAACTTTCATCTTCCTGCATTGGCAGGCGGATTCTTTATAACTGCGCTAACAGGGAAGCCCTAATGTAAGATGCCAATAATAAGGGAATCTGAGTGAAGGATGTATGGGAACTCTATGCAACAAACTTCATGACTTTTTGTAAATCTAGATCTCTTCTAAAAATTTGTAAATTTATTTAAAAAGTGAAAAAAAAAGGAGGGTCTCTTTCTTCCTCTTCCTTTCTCTGAACTAAGGGGACACAGTCCCTACCTTCATTTATCCTTTACCCATTCCTACCACCTGGATGATGATGTTAAGCAAAGAATTTGACCTGTCAGATAAAAAGCTTTGAGAAGCTATCAAGAGGCTCTGAAGTTGTTTGAAACTAGGTCTAGAACATACTACACATGCTCGTGAGCACTACATAAGTCTAACATTCAGTTTTCAAGCAGGTTCATCGTTATCTGCTTGAAAACAAGAGCTATTTTTCAAAGGCAAAGACCAATCCTTTTCATGTATTTGAAATCTACCCAAAAAAGTTTACCAGCCACAAAAAGTTACACTTCTAATACTGAATTGATATGATTTGTAATACCACTAATCATCTTTACTTTTAAAAAATGCGTGCTAAATAATCAAGTTATTATAGTAATAATTCCCTTAAAATCAAGTTATAAGGCAGACAAGTGAAGAAATTACATTTACTCATATGTCACAAGCAGGTAATGAGTATCAGCCATGATCTATGTAGTCAGTTTTAACTACGGCCATGCTGTGAGAACCAATATAAGGGTGAAAACAATTCTATAATCATTTCAAATAGATTAACAGATCTCCTCAGAAGATCAACAGACATTATAAAACTGGATCCCAATACTGGATCCCAACGTAAGGTAAATATACACACAATGTTACTAAAACAGGTTACTTCAAAATTAGTATGTAACAATTTTATTTTCATTTTTGAGCATTAAACTGCCCCCCTCCCCCAACACACACACACAAGAATTCAGACAGCTTATGTTCAGCATATTTTGCACAAAACTTACAGTGAGCTGGGGCCTTGTTGTTTAGTCACCGAGTCATGTCCAACTCTTTTGAGACCCTATTCTCTGTCCATTGGATTTCTCAGGTAGGAATCCTGGAGTGGGTTGCCATTTCCTTCTCCAGGGAATCTTCCTGACCCAGAGATGGAACCCACATCTCCTGAGCCATAGGGAAATCCTTATATTTCATAAAGATTCAAGTTATTCAATACTTGTTAGTTGCAGATTATTGCCAACTACTAAAATATTTTAAAGAAGGGTTAACACAGTGGTTCCTAGTGGGTGATTTTATCCCCTGTCCCGGATATTTGGCAATGTCTGGAGCCATTTTTGGCTGCTATACGCCAAGGAGGGGGAGGTGCTACTGATGTTTAGTGGGTAGAGGGGCCAGGGACACTGCTTAACATCACAGTGACAGGCCAGCCACCACAACAACAAAGAAAATGTCAACAACACTGAAGCTCAGAAACCCTCAGTTAAGTGAATACCGTTTAGACATGAAAAGTTGCATTAATGCAGCAGGCCTAATGCTGGGTTCTGTGCATAAAGAAAGACAACAGCTTGGGTTTTAGAGAACCAGAGAACTAGGTTCTATTCTTGGCTCCATCATTACTAATAATGCAATCGTGGGCAAGCTGCCTAACTTTTCTGGTGCAAAACATAGGTAATTCCACTTCTCTCAGTTATTGTGAGGGTCATCTGAGACCCTCACATGTAAAGTGGCTAGCACATATCCAGCAATTAACAGATGTATAGAAATGAAACAGGAAACTGTCTCTACCTAGAAAAGCCATAGGAGACGTGGATTCACGGTAATGTATAACAACATCCTGGATGGGACCCGGGAAAGGAAAAAGGATATTCAGCAAAAACTAAGAAAAGCTGAGTAAAAGTATGGATATCAGTATGGCACCCCACCCCAGTACTCTTGCCTGGAAAATCCAATGGACGGAGTAGCCTGGTGGGCTGCAGTCCATGGGGTCGCTAACAGTCGGACAGACTGAGCAACTTCACTTTCACTTCTCTCTTTCATGCATTGGAAAAGGAAATGGCAACCCACTCCAGTGTTCTTGCCTGGAGAATCCCAGGGACGGGGGAGCCTGGTGGGCTGCCGTCTGTGGGGTCACACAGAGTCGGACACGACTGAAGTGACTTAGCAGCAGCAGCCACTAACTGTGACAAATGGACTATACTAATAAAACAGCGTGTTAATAGTCAGTGTGTTCACGCTCAGTCCTGTCCCACTCTCTGCGACCCCGTGGACTGAATAGACCATCAGGCTCCTCTCTCCATGGGATTCTCCAGGCAAGAATACCTGGAGTAGGTTGCCATTTCCTCCTCCAGGCGATCTTCCTGACCCAGGGGCTGAACTTTCATCTTCCTGCATTGGCAGGCGGATTCTTTATAACTGCGCTAACAGGGAAGCCCTAATGTAAGATGCCAATAATAAGGGAATCTGAGTGAAGGATGTATGGGAACTCTATGCAACAAACTTCATGACTTTTTGTAAATCTAGATCTCTTCTAAAATTTTGTAAATTTATTTAAAAAGTGAAAAAAAAAGGAGGGTCTCTTTCTTCCTCTTCCTTTCTCTGAACTAAGGGGACACAGTCCCTACCTTCATTTATCCTTTACCCATTCCTACCACCTGGATGATGATGTTAAGCTCTGAACAGCAGTCAATCAAAGAGCACTAGCAGATGAGAAGACAAATGTGACTCATACCAGAAGATTTAACTCATCAGAAGATAAGTATATAAAATCTGAAATCACTTAGGATTGGGAGAATTGTATTTAAGAATTACTTTTTTTCAAAAGGGCTTTTAAAACATTACTCACATAATTAAGACAAAGGAAAAGAACTACATTTATTGGACATTAACCAAAATCTCATGAAAACAGATAAATGTACAGAGCTGGGCTTTGGGTGTTAAACTAGGCAGCTGCGACTGAGTGGGGAAAACTTCCTATACACCAATATCAACAATGCAAAACTTTTTACTGTATGTTGGTTTTGGTTAGCCCAGTTTGTCTTCCTCTTACACAGCATTAGAGATGTCACACTGAAGACTGACATTGCCTCTGAAAAGAAGGCTGCAGGTAAACTATGTAAAATAAATAAAGAACAATTTTAAAATATGTTTAGAAAACTAGCAACGAAAGTAGGCACTGGCCCTTGCTTTAATTCATACAGATTAATGAGACAGCATATGGGAAGTACTTGAGCTCCCTGGAAAAGCGATATCAGGTGAATTCAAAGAATTAGGTTACAGTTAGAAAGGGATAACAGGATAACATACCACTTTTTTGCTCGTCTATCTTCAAAGGACTTACTAAAAGTTAGCATACAGACTTTATTTCTTCTACCTGATTTCTTCTAAATCAGGTCCCTGGTTGTTACAGACCCTTTAAACTATGGAAGAATTATTAATAGGTAGAGAAACAGATACAAAGCTGCTTGCCAGAGCACACAGAAAGAGAATGGCAAGGAACCAAGAACCAGAGGCTCCCATTACCGTGCTCACGAAGACTGTGACAAGGCTACTGAACAGTGGAAGGGGGATTAACATTGGATAACAGGTAGGGTTCCAACTGCAGCAAGCAAAACAAATGAGAAAAGGCAGTGGGCCCTTCTCTGCCCACTGCACCTGGTGTGCAGACGACAGTGGTTCTTTCCTTGGGTTCAAATTCGATAACCAACATTTCAACTCTTTCCTCTGAGAGTCATCTATTTAATTTAGAATACATATTCTCTTATCGTAAGAACCTGTTCACTAATGACGAAAGCTCAGAATTGGTATTTCAGCTGTTAGAGAAGACAAGGCTTTTAATCATGTAAGATTTGGGAATTTCACTGAGAAAGTAAGCCTAAAGATTTCTCAAGACTGTTTCCAATATTGCTGATGTTATACTCCTAAACGATGAAGTATCCCCCTTCTCTTCACACTGTAAACACTGAAGAAATTCTGAATGAACCCATCAGATGCTTATTTGAATCCTTTCAATTGCAGAGTAAGATTGATATTAAGATAGTTCTTAGGAAAGTACAAATGAGAAGTGGTTGTCTATCACAATTTATCATTAGCATTCTGAAAATCAAAAGGAGCATTTCTTATGGTAAGTAAAACACAAAAGCGGGGCCACTGACATGTACCCAGTTTTACCCACGTCGATCCACTGACCACTGTCACCTTGAGGGAGGACTCACAAGATCAATTTAACAATAAGGGAACTTACCCTTATCCTCTAAGCACCCCACATAGTAGCTACAGAGAGGGGCGGGGCGGAGTGTAACATTTTTAAAAGGAAAACAAGAAAGTCAAGTGTTATCTGGACTCCTTAACGCTATTTACTGAGATGTAGGGTATGCTAGAATCGGAATTTTAACTTGTCAGCAAGTTTAACTGATCATCCGATTCCGTTCAATTGTTTGGACATTTAAACAAGATGGCACCCCACCCCAGTACTCTTGCCTGGAAAATCCAATGGACGGAGTAGCCTGGTGGGCTGCAGTCCATGGGGTCGCTAACAGTCGGACAGACTGAGCGACTTCACTTTCACTTTTCTCTTTCATGCATTGGAGAAGGAAATGGCAACCCACTCCAGTATTCTTGCCTGGAGAATCCCAGGGATGGGGGAGCCTGGTGGGCTGCCGTCTATCTGTCTCTTATACACATCTNTGCAGTCCATGGGGTCGCTAACAGTCGGACAGACTGAGCGACTTCACTTTCACTTTTCTCTTTCATGCATTGGAGAAGGAAATGGCAACCCACTCCAGTATTCTTGCCTGGAGAATCCCAGGGATGGGGGAGCCTGGTGGGCTGCCGTCTATGGGATCACACAGAGTCGGACACGACTGAAGTGACTTAGCAGTAGCAGCAGCAGCATACTAACATCCTAAGTAACCTGCCCCCTAAGACATGATCAGGCTGGCAAAAACCACTGTCTCCCCTAATCTCAAGCAACCACTGAAAATCAAAAACTTCTGTTCATTTTAATACTGCTTATCCTCAAAGCGTAACTAATAAAAGTCTTTTATGCCAAGTTCCTGCCGGTAGAAGTTAAACTTACATTAACAGAAACTTCTCAGCCCTCCCAGGAAGAGTCTGGGGAACAGAGTGGGCAAGAGAGGCATTCGGCGGCTGTTGGTGTGTGGCTGAGCCAGTCACCAGTAACGATGTGGAGCCTACTGAGAAAGCCCGGCAGGCAGCTGGCGCACAGACTCGCGCGCGGCGAAGTTCAAGTCTGGGGAACTTAGGAGAAAGCTGGCTGCCAGGACAGCAGGCTCCGGCGCGGCAGCGCACCCGCGGCGGCGCGGGTCCAAGGAGCCACAGCAGTGCGGGGGCTCGCGGAGGCCGCTGCAGACCTGGCTGGAACCCGGAGGGGTCGCCGGGAGGGCGGGGACCGCAGCCTGCGTCCCCCACCCGCCCCGAGGCCCCCACCGTTTCCGGACCGGGTCCTCGGCACCTACCGGGAGGCCTCTGCGCCGGACTCTGGAAAGCCGACAGGTTCAGCGCCGCCGCCTTCTCCCGCACCGTCGCCATGGCCGCAACCGCCGGGACACGACCGCCTCAGATGACCGCACCGCGAAGTGGGCGCTCGCGTTGGAGCAGCCAGTTAACTGGCCCGGGGTTGGGCGGGGCTCCCGCCAGGCCCCGCCCCCGCCGCGCTCCGCTCCCTGCCGGTCACGTGCCGGCCGCGGCCCACGGTAACCTGCGGCCCCGCGAGCGAGGGAAAGGCGGGGCCCCGCCCCCGCCCTGGAGGTAGCCAGGTGGGAAGCGCTTTGGTGTGCTGAGCCCTGCGAGTCCGCGCCGGCCCCATGCAACCAGCATCCCGCCGCCGTCTGCACAGCCCACGCCCAGGCTCAAACCAGCTTCGATGAAAGGCGCATCCACCGTGGATTAGCTCTATTGCTTAACTGCCTTGGGCTTCAGTGCCCTCACCTGTGACGCGGGGGCAATGTCAGTACCCGCTTCACGGAATATTTTTATGAAGATTACACGAGCTAATTCATGTATTTTAGTTGCTGGGTCTGGAACATAAGTGCTTAAAATTCTGTCATGGTGATAAATGCTTCGAATTTTTCACGCATCCCTTCCTGTAAAGAACAGATCTTTATCTGGCCCGGGAGAGCAATGTCTAGAGTTCACAGTCCGGAGGGCAGCTGGCTTGCCTTGGGGCTGGCTGCCAAGGAAATCGGTGCCGCCTGCAAAATAACTCTGGGTCAAGTGGGTTAAGGACAGAGCTAGGAAAGAAGGGAAGGGGGGCTGTTAAGGGGAAGTTGAGAACAGGAAATCCAGAGACCCAGTGCTGGGGTGTCTCAGGTGAGTGGTCTGAGACCAGTAATTTTGTTGCCAAATTCTTGCGCCCCCGTTTTACTCCCGAAATTTGGGGGTTTAGCAATCATGTTAAACCTTTGGCACACATAATATTTTTTTAGAAGGAGGGTGCCCGTGTAACAGATTATTAAATCAGAATAGTTTTTATATGGGAGTTACCTTATTGGAAAAAGCTCAGACACGTAGTTCCTTCAAAATGCTTAGAAGAATACATACATATGGTTATTTCAAAAAACACTTGCCGAGAAACTGCGACCCTGGGCACCCCAGTTGAGTAGGTTAGACACGGGCTCCTACGATTTAGAAACTGGTGCCAGAATTGGCCTTTTTTATGAGCTCTCTCCCCCTGGTGGCAGTAAAACCCAGTCTCGCCACTGTTCAAGAAATTTCCTTTGTCATTTCTCTGTTGACTGCTGCTCACAGAGATAAGATACCATTTAGGAGGGATTTCAGGTACCCAGCAGAGCAATTAGCTGTAATCTACCCCATACTGTGTAACTGAATGCACAAGTCCATCCTCACTACTTGGTAGATAAAACGCTCATCCTATTTGTGAAAACAAATCTTGACAAACACTAATATTGGATCTTTTGAAAAAGGCAGGTGACCTCAGTGACTACTTTGGTGATTTATATAACATTTCAAAGAATTATCTTATCTGGTGAAATGCTCTTTTTTACTTGTTCACATTTTATACATTTTGGAGGCCTAATTTAAATTCCACCTTCATTGCTGGTGGATATTTCCAGGCTACATTGATATATTCCTTCTCTTCTCAGGCTTCCTGGATAGCTCAGCTGGTAAAGAATCAAGTTCCCCTGGAGAAGGGATAGACTACCCACTCATTTTCTTGGCCTTCCCTGGTGGCTCAGAGTGTAAAGAATCTGCCCGCAATGCCTGGGTTGGGAAGATTCCTTGGAGGAGGACATGGTAACCACTCCAGTATTCTTGCATGGAGAATCCCCAGTGGACTGAGGAGCCTGGCAAGCTACAATCCATTGGGTCGAAAAGAGTCAGCCAGGACTGAGCAATTGAGCACACTACATTCCTTTTCTACAGGTGCATGGCATTTATCAAATACATTACTGTTTATGGCCCCATTATAGTGATACTGCCTAATTATTTCAGCACACACATCTTGATTGCCTAACAAAGTTAGGAAACTGTCCAGGGCATATCTTACCCGCTTAGATTTTTTTCAGTGTCTGTTGTATTAGGCAGACAGAATATGTCTTATATAGTAATGATTATCCTCATTAAAATGCACAGGTTTTAAAAATATCAGCCTCATGCTTTTAAATTTAATGTTTAGGAACCTCTAGTTAAAGAAAAACATGAAAAATGTCTTTCATATCATATCTAGAAGTATCACAGTTTCTGACATGAAATTTCACCCATCCCTTTAAAATGACTGTTACTGATTTTGTTATTTCATTTTTATTGATTATTTCTCATACTAATGTGTCAAGTCAATATTATGTTTGGCATATGGGAAAACTTCACTTGGTCTAACTTGTCTAAACCAATTAAGAGATAGGAAACAGAACTGTTCTGGTGCAATCCTGTATAAACACACACACCACACCACACTAAATCACCTCAAAACAAATAACCATCACTACTATTTTCTCTAGCAATGGAAACTAGAAATGTAAAAAAAAAAAAAAAAAGATGAATAAAAATAAATCTGTTGGAGTTTTTGAAAAAACTTTGTTGTTGAGATAGCAATTTAGTGCCATTTTCCCCAGTTATTTGGGCTTCCCTGGTAGCTCAAACGGTAAAGAATCTGACTGCAATGAGGGAGATCCAGGTTTGATCCCTGGGTCCGGAAGACCCCCTGGAGGAGGACATGGCAACCCACTCCAGTATTCTTGCCTGGAGAATTCCGTGGACAGAGCAGCCTGGCGGGCTCCATGGGGTCTCAAAGAGTTGGACACAACTGAGCAACTAACACGTCACTATTGAAACACGGAAAGTGTAATTTTAAAATTTTCACCTCAAATTTGAGCTAAATCAGACTTCAGGCTCATTCTTAACCAAGGCTCACTCTCCCCAGCTTTGCTGTAGTGGACTCTGTGCTTTAGGAGATGTATCCCTCTCTATATTCACTCCCATTTTCAGTGACCAAGTGGCTGGGGAAATGGGCAGGAGGGCATAGAAAACATTCTGTTTTCTAGAAAGGATCTGATACACAACTGCTAAAGCTGACTGCTTGGTTTCCAGTCCACGACCCTGAACATTTCCCCCGTCTCGCTGCTTGTTATTCCTTGGCCCCCTTTCCTCTGATACCTCCTCTTCCCCCTGACTACTAATAATGTTCAGGTGTCCTAAGGTCTGTCAGACCTTTGTCCTCTTCTCTATCATTCAGTCCATCAGCCAGTCTCAGGTTTTATTCTTTTTTTACTAGGACCTGCTTCAGAGGTACTATTATTTTTTTAATATTTATTTATATATTTGGCTGTGCCAAGTGTTCATTTCAGAGCTCCTGATCTTTAGGTGTGGCATTCGAACTCTTGGTTGCTGCATATGGGATGTAGTTCTCCAACCTGGGGTCAAACCCAGGCTCCCTACACTGGGAGCGCAGTTTCAGCCACTGGACCACCAGGGAAGTCCCAGTCTCCTGTTTTTAAAAACTATTTGAAGGCTTTCCAAATTTTCTCTCTACTGTAAACATTTCATTAAAACTGCAGCCTCATTTATCTGGCTGCCAGCTTTACATCTCCACTTGGATGTCCAACAAGCATCCCAAACTTAAGAAGTTCAAAACCAAACTCCTGATCTTTCCCCTCAGAATCTCTTCTGTGCAGACTTTCTCCGGCTAGGTTAGTAACAACCTCAGCTCTCTAGTAGCTCAAACCACAAACCTTGAAGTCATCCTTGACCACTATTTTTGCTGTTGTTCAGTCGCTAAATTGTGTCCGACTCTTTGTGACCCCATGGACTGCAATATACCAGGCTTGCCTATCCTTCAGTATCTCCAAAGAGTTTGCGCAAACGCATGTCCATTGAGTCCATGATGCCATCCAACCGTCTCATCCTCTGTCGCTCCCTTCTCCTCTTGCCCTCAATCTTTCCCAGCACCAGGGGCTTTTCCAATGAGTCAGCTCCTCTCATCACAAGGCCAGAGTATTGGAGCTTCAGCTTTAGCGTCAGTCCTTCCAGTGAATACTCAGGGCTGATCTCCTTTAGGATTGACTGGTTTGATCTCCTTGCAGTCCAAGGGACTCTCAAGAGCCTTCTCCAGCACCACAGTTAGAAAGTACCAATTCTTCGGCACTCAGCTTTCTTTATAGTCCAATCCTCACATCCATAAATGATTACTGGAAAAACCATAGCTCTGTAACCCNTTGACTGGTTTGATCTCCTTGCAGTCCAAGGGACTCTCAAGAGCCTTCTCCAGCACCACAGTTAGAAAGTACCAATTCTTCGGCACTCAGCTTTCTTTATAGTCCAATCCTCACATCCATAAATGATTACTGGAAAAACCATAGCTCTGTAACCCAATTTTTTGGGTAATCTGTTGGCTCTATTTTCAAACTATATCCAGACCGCCTCCATTCCTGCTGCTCTGGCCTGAATCATTATCATCTCTTACCTGGATTACTATGCTGTGCTTAGTCACTCAGTTGGTCTTACTCTCTGTGACCCCATAGACTGTACCCTGCCAAGCTCTTCTGTCCATGGAATTTTCCAAGCAAGAATTCTGGAGTGAGTTGCCATTTCCTTCTTCAGGGGATCTTGCCGACCCAGGAATCGAACCCGCATCTCCTGCGTTTCCTGCATTGACTGGTGGATTCTTTACCACTGAGCCACCTCGGAAGCCCCGCCAATATATATACTAACTTCTTTGTTTGTTTTCTTTTTTCTTTTTTTTGTTTGTTTTTTTGTTTTGTTTTGTTTTATATATATACTAACTTTAAAAAATCTGTTTGGTGTCTGTCTCTTCTTTCTTCCCCAGTATAAGCTCCATGTGAACAAGATTCATTGACATAATATCCTCAAGTGCCTAGAACAGTGTTCGGCACACAATAAGCACTCTGAATATTTGGGGGATTAAGATTGAAAAATAGATTGCTCTTTGCTAGTCAGTTCTCTTATTTACATTGCAGAATTGTCCCATAGGTTGAGCTTTTCAGTATTTTTTTATTCGTGAAAGAAAAAAGATCTATTCAAGTCTAATATTTGCTTAAAAACAAAGGAAAGAGAACCTCCTTGGATCTCCACATTGTACACTGTCTTATTGTTGAGTACATCCTCTCCAGTCGTCAAGCAGGAGAGATCTTTGGTGTCAGTTTGCATGACTATGCTCATAATCCAACATCCTGAGTGTTTCCTTCTTGTGTCTGGTGAAATCACCCTACCAGGGTCAGCGTTCTAACTTCTTATTTGGCCCAAATACCATTCCATATAGTCGGCTCGGCTGTGTTCTGTGTCTTTCCTGCTTCAACTCCCTCCTAAGTGGGGAAATGCCGCCTCACCTGCTGGCTTATGTTTGGTGTGCGTGTGTTTGCCTTGAGGCCTTCCAACTGCTGTGGCTTTTAAAGACCATATAAATGTGGCCTTAAGTAGCACTTCTCCCCTGAAGTCTTGTGACATTCTTCTTTCTGCCATTCCCCCACCCCCCACTTTGGTGGAGTCTCGTGGCTTGTGGGATCCCAGTTCCCCGAGCAGGGGTTGAACCCTGGGCCACAGGAGTCCTAACTGCTGGGCCACCAAGAACTCCCTTTCTGCCACTTCTTTATTCCACTGAATTAGAGGTTGATAGTTGGATTCTGCCAAGATCTCCTCTATTTACTTACTATACCAACATCCTGGTTTTTTTGGAAGAGAAGTTGAATGTCATCTCTGGCGTGTTTGTCTTCAGTCTAGTCTTGTTTAATACTGAGAATTTTTTTTTTTTTTTAAAGTTCGGAGAATTTGGATCCTATCTACTTATTGATGCAGACTTTCTTCTGTGTTTTTAAGTTCCTTTGACCTTTTCAGTCGTGATTTGGCAGCAGCCTGTTATAAATTGATGCCTGGAAAACCAAAGTCTATATAATTTAATAATTGCTTGTAAGATGTGTACAAAAATTTTCCAACTCTTTTGCATTTGGCAATAAGCTTCCTAAATGATTTCATAATGTTGCTAGATTTAGAAACTGCTAGAATAGAACATCAGTGAGGCTTACATTTAAGGTTTAGAAACCTTGTGCTAACTACAATTGTACCTGAGAGCCTTAAGCAGTACCCTCAACTTGTTACCACTCAGCTGCTTTTTTCCTGGGATATCAAGATACTGCAGATATCTAATGGTCGTCACTGCTTCAGGGATGTGTGGACAAAGAATGCTGCTGACCTTTCAGTAAACGAAGATTGTCACTTGCAGGACTTCCCTGGTGGTCCTGCCATTAAGAATCCGCCTGCCACTTCAGGGGACACAGATTTGGTCTCTGGTCCAGGAAGACCTCACATGTTGTGGGCAACTAAGCCCAGGCACCACAAGTGCTGAGCCACCTCTCTAGAGCCTGGGAGCCACAGCTACTGAGCCAGAGTGCCCTAGAGCCCGTTCTGTGCAACGGGAAGCCACCACAACAAGCAGCCCAAGCACCGCTGCTAGAGAGTAGCCCCGGCTCACTGCAACTGGAGAAAGCCCACGCAGCAACGAAGACCCAAGGCAGTCAAAAATAAGTTAATTAATTACAAAAACTCACTTCTCATTCTGGTTATTTACTTATGGCTAAGCCACGTGGCCTGTGGCATCTTAGTTCTCCAAGCAGGAATTGAACCCTGGCCCTCATCAGTGAAAGGGCAAGGTGTCAGCCATTGGACTGCCAGGGAATTCCCATGAATATATTAAAAATTATTGAATTGTATGCTTTAAGGATAAATTTTTCTGCATGTGAATTATATCTTAATAAAAAAGAATACTTTGCAAGACTCATCTTAAAATCATATCATCATTGCATAGTGAAAACTTTGCAGTACATGTACTCAATATAAGTGATATATGTGAGAGATGACCTTAAGACACATTTATTTATTGCAAGAGGAGAAGGGGACGACAGAGGATGAGATGGTTGAATGGAATCACCAATTTAATGGACATGAGTTTGAGCTCATAAGATAGTGAGACAGTGAAGGACAGGGAAGCCTGCTGCACTCCATGGGGTCACAAAGAGTCTGATATGACTGAACAACTGAGCAGCAACAAATTTATTGCCATATTTTGATCACCTTTATTTTGTTACATAATATTTCTAATGTGGGGAATTCCCTAGCAGTCCAGTGGTTAGGACTTTGAGCTTCCACAGCAGAGAGCATGGGTTTAATCCCTTGTCAGGGAACTAAGAACCTGGGAGCCACAAGGTGCAGCCAAGAAAATTTTAAAAAATATTTCTAATACGAAGAGCTTGGTAATTATTAGTGTAGCATATATCTTCAAGGATATGTGTGTGTTACTGTCAATGACATTTTCTGTCATATATNGATTCATGGGGTCGCAAAGAGTCGGACACGACTGAGCGACTGAACTGAACTGAATCTTTCGCTCACAGTAAAAAACAATCAAGATGATGCTGATCAGACTACTGATGACCAATTTCAAAAAAAAAGTGTCGAGCTGACTATGCTGTTTCTAGATGAAAGCCCCCACTCTGCCAGTAAAAGCTCTTGCCCACTGGCTGTCAGTGCCAGGCGGTGGGTTTCAGCCTTTGGACAGGAGTCCACCCTCCCCTTCCTCTAACTGCCTCCCCAACATCGGTTGCTGGCATCCAAAATAAAGCAAACTTTCCTTTCCACCAACCTTGCCTCTTCACTCTTTATTGGCCCTAGAGCAGACAGACCTCACTTTCGGTAACCTGAAAACTCAGATGACCAAATGCTTAATTCATCAAGAACTTCCTCTTTACCTTAGAACTGTGTGTCCTCTCTGCTTTGAGCAAGCAGGCAACATCCAGGCAAAACAGTAGCATTCTGCAAACAACCTTGCTGCTGACATCCTGTGAAATGTTGACAAAAGAAATGCATAATTTTAAGCCTAGAATTTGTACCTATTTAGATTATCATCAAGGTGACCAAAAGCACTATCTTTTTTTTTTCTATGAAAAGATATGCATGAGACTGGATTTAAGAAAAGTAGGAAAATAATTCTGCCTTCTACTTGGGCCACAATGTCAAATGGAAGCACCATCAGAACGATAGCTTGGGCACTTCCCTGGTAGTCTAGTGGTTAAGACTCCGCCTTCCAATGCAGAGCCTGCAAGCTGGATCCCTGGTCTGGGAGCTAAGATCCCACATGCCTCTCAACCAAAAAATCAAAACATAGGACAGAAGCCACATTGTAACAAATTCAATAAAGACTTTAAAAATGGTCTACACACACACACAAATACTTAAAAAAAATGATATCTTGCTGCTTTGAAAACTTGCACTAAGACAGATTTTTTTTTCAGACTTTGCAAAAGAACTAAATTTTCTTTTGGCTTTTGTTGACATCAGCTTATCAAATTTTTGACAGGGAGAGCAAGAACAGATGCTTTTTAAATGATCCAGTCTTTGGATTTTTTTTTTTTTTTAAGAGAAAGCAATGAAATGAGTTTTATCTGACATTTATTTTAATTCTCACCTGACATTTTGATAAAGGCTTTTGAGGGTCTTTTCTGCATTTCAGTTTCTCAGTAAGTCAATTTTTTGCTTCCTTCCCTGGACAGAGTCACATTTTGTCTTGCAAAACCCTTCAGGAAGCTAAATCTATCTTGAGGGTATCTGGTTTCAAATAATAGAAAAATATATCCAACCTTTCTTTAAAAGGGGGATTTATGATAAAGAGCTTCCCCAGTGGCTCAGTGGTAAAGAATCTGCCTGCCAACGAAGGGGACACACGAGACACAGGTTCACTCCCTGTGTCCAGAAGATCCCTTGAAGGAGGAGATGACAACCTGCTCCAGTATTCTCGCCTGGGAAATCCCATGGACCAAGGAGCCTGGCAGGCTACGTTCATGGGATTGCCAATAGTTGGACATGGCTGAGCATGCACAAACATTATAATGAAATGGGAATTTTACCCCTCCCAAAGGTGGGAAAGGCTAGCCCAACCTCACTGGCTTTGGAAAAGGGTTGACCTCAAACTAGAGAGATATTCTTCCTAGCCTGTTCCACGAGGACCACCACAAACCTCGGACCATCCATCATCATGGTCTTCTCAAGGAAATCCCCAAATGGCATGATTTCACTGAATTTCATGATTGTGAAAAACACTGACTACTCACCAGATTGTTGCAGGAACCAAGGAGCTGACTTATCTGTTGGACAACTGAAAATGAGCCTGTGTTAGAGGAAAATAGTGCCTTCTCCCTTTTTTAAGACAAAGAAAACAAGATCAAAATCTGGAAGAACAGGAAATTGCTCCTGAAGACTTTTCCAGTTAGTGATAAAAATGCCATTTTATCGCCATTAATATATCTGGACCTCCTGGCAGCCTGCCTGCAAATAGGTAAGGGCATGTTAGAAAAAGGAAAAAGATAAGAGCCACCAACGAGTTTCCAAAGCTGTGCTCCTTCTCAGTGCACATTTCAACGGAAGACTTGGGGACAGCAGTCTGGCTACAAGGAACAAGCCTCTGGATGGCTATGTTCTCCAACAGAATTTCAGATGAATAAGTTGATTCTAGAGAGACAAATAAAGTGAGTAGCTACTCAAAGAAAAGAACACCGCAGCATTTTTTATAAGAGTGAAAAATTGAAAGTAATCTAAATGAATCTCCTGGGAGAGTATTCAGTAAACCTTTTCATGAAAGTCCATTCAGCCGTTTAAAAAAGATCTCAGAGAAATATATTCTTCACATGAACATAGGTTCATGTCTAAGTTAAGTGGAAAAAATAGGTTATTAAATAATAGTTAAATGTGATTTCATTCTTGTCCAAAGTATGTATGTCATTGGCTGTGTAAAGAAGGTAACGTTTGCAGTGTTTATCTCTGAGTGGTGGGTTATAGGGAATTTATTCTACTTTTCAAAAACTAGCATTTTCTACTTTCTTTCTATAACGTACAAGTTAACTTTTTAAAAATACAGTGAACATGCTCAGCAGTGGAAGAACCCTTTTGTAATGCAAACAATCACACTTCTGTTTCCTGTTGTTCAGTCACTCAGTCGCATCCGGCTTTTTGCGACCCATGTGCTACAGAATGCCAGCCTTCCCTGTCCTTTACCATCTCCCAGAGCTTGCCCAAACTCATGTCCATTGAGTCCGTGATGCCATCCAACCATGCCATCCTTTGTTATCTCTTCTCCTCCTGCCCTCAATCTTTCCCAGCATCAGGTGGCTAAAGTACTAGACCTTTAGCTTCAGCATCAGTCCTTCCAGTGACTATTCAGGGTTGATTCCCTTTAGGATGGATTGTGGTTTGATCTGTTTCTTATTGTGAGGCATATTTGCTCCCTCTAGAGAGCCCTTTACTTCTAGATGGAGAATTAGCACTTTCTACCATTTCTTGGTGAGCTTTTCCACAGTCTTGTCCTCAAGGAGAGTTAAACTCATGTAGATTTTGTGTTTATGCACTAGAGAACCTTCCCCTTGTCATCCACCCTCCTTTCCCTGATTCAGTCACTGGGATGTCCTTAGAACCTTTTTTCTGTTTTGAGAAGTTGGAGCCCAGGGGAAAGTGAGCCAGGCTGAACCTGAGTTCTGCAGCAGAGGGTACAGACCCCCACCATGAGCAGGGGGGGCTCCTGGGAAGGAGAGAGGCTTGGCTGCCCTCCACTCCCTAGCCATCAGTGTGCCCCTGCCCAGCTGTATTTCTCCTGAATACTCCCAGGCTCTGAAAAGATTGCATTGGAAGCATTTCTTTAAAGGTCTGTCTTTCTGTTCTTGACAGGTGAACTTGTACTGACCTCCATGGGATTCTGCTTCTGGATGCTGGGCTAAGGCTGCCTTCTGCAAAAAAACAGAATTGTTTCATTAAAGACACTGAAAGAGGCATCACCCTGATGCCTGACGTGCTAACGAGCCTTAGTTCTTGAAGGTGTTAATTTTCAAACTTCAGGGTGGAAAATGTGTTCATTTCTCCCAGAGACTCAACATTAGCCTTTTTTTTTTCCTTTGCTAATCCTGATCTCAGTTCACATGTGGACTTTGGTCTAAATGAATAAATTAGCAATATATATATTTAAAAGTAAATACATGCTTGATATTTCCCCTAGACTTTAATACTATATATTAAATACAACGTATATCAATATTAATAGTATATAATATATATTGCACAAAATAGGTTTTTATCTTAAAAACAGTGTCCTCTTTTTCATCTGTGAATCATAATGGCATGAATAGCTTTTATCACGTGTATAAATGCCTTTTTATTTTAGGGTGAATTTGGTTTTTATTTACAATGTGCTGGTCTTCATTGCTAATGTGTTACACTTTTTTAAAAAAAATTCTTTATTTTAAAACAAAGATTAAAAAAAAGAAGATATGTGAACACGAACTTTTCCTTCTATAATTCTTGGGTGCACTGTGGTTGCCTTGAGTTACACTCAAACAGGAATTGCTTGACATCACACCTCTGTCTGCCAAGCATCTACTCTTCCAAAGGCAGCTGATTACTTCAAGTTCTTTTTATAAAAGCTAGAATATTCACTAGAAGGACTGATGCTGAAGCTCCAATACTTTGGCCACCTGATGTGAAGAGCTGATTCACTGGAAAAGATCCTGATGCTGGGAAAGATTGAGGGCAGGAGGAGAAGGGGATGATAGAAGACAAGATGATTGGATGGCATCACTAATTCAATGGATATGATTTTGAGCAAACTCTAGGAGATAGTGAAGGAGAGGGAAGCCTGGCATGCTGCAGTCCATGGGGTCCCAAAGAGTTGGACACTACTGAGCTACTGAACAACAACTTTTAAGATAAGGGGGGAAATGGGTAGTAAGAGTTGGGGCAGATGGGGAGAAAAGTGATAGGATTAGGAATTTCAGAGCTTCCTCCAAGGGTTGTCAACTACAAATTGGCACTTGCCATCTGCCTCTACATGAATCAAATCAAGTGCTGCTGCAGTTGCTGATTTTCAACATCCCCTAAAAGGACTTCAGAGTGGAGCAGAAATGAGGCACTCTGTGCTCAGCAGGAGTGAGGTGGCAGGGGAAGGGGAGCTGGGTGGTAACTGGCAGGACAGGTCTTCAGGTAGATATTTTCAGGAGCTTTTTTTTTGTGAGGCCAATTCTTGTATCACCTCTTATCTAGAAAAGCACTAAAACCCTTCGTGGTGACAATTGCTCCTCGTGACTAGCAGAAACCTTCTGGGATGATACGCGCTTGATTGCATGTATTCCCCCTTCACCAAAACCACGTATATACTGACCTTCCTCCCTGACTCTTTGAAACAGTTTCTCAGAGCCACCTGAAGTGCTCTCTCTTGGACTGCAGTCCTTATTTTGCTCCAAATAAAACTTAACTTGAAACTCTCATGTTGTGCATATTTTTTAAGTCAACAGGGAGCAAAAGGAAGAAGTTTTGACAAATAAAAGTAAAGAAATTAAAACAAGAAGGAATGTCGGTGGTCAGGTGTCCCTGTCTCATTTTAGCATGTTGGAAGCTGAGGATCAAAGAGTTGATTCTTACTTACTCCAAGGTTCCAACCACAGGTGATCGTCCAATCTGGAGTTCTTCACACTATTTCAAAGCTCTGCCCCCCACCTCCCACCACCACCCAGTTTGATTAGAATATGTCTCTGGAGCTGCTGGGTATTCCTGCTGCTCATGACCCAGTTAAGTTCAATCCTGTTCAGTGATCACAGACTCAAGCTTATTGTGGTGTTCTCCTTAGTGCTGAGGGTGGGGGTTAGGGCAGTGGAAAGAATCAAGGCTTCAAACCAGCCAGATTCCACAGCTCACATCCCATTCCTAACTGCCAACTGTTGAATCCTGGCCACATTTTAACCTCGTGGTTTAGCCTCGGTCTTCATCTGGAATATGGAGATGGTCATCCTGCTGTCCTGAAGGGCTACAGAGGGAATTAGAATGAACATAAACAAAATGCTTAGCCCTCTATGGTTACTCAATAAACAGTAGTGTCTGCCTGCAATGCAGGAGACCTGGGTTCGATTCCTGGGTCGGGAAGATCCCCTGGAGAAGGAAATGGCAATCCACTCCAGCACTCTTGCCTGTAAAATCCCATGGACAGAGGCGCCTGATAGGCTACAGTCCATGGGGTCGCAAAGAGTTGGACACGACTGAGCTACTTCGTTTTCACTTTCACTTTCTTTCAAGATGAAATAAAACAAAGTCCTTGCCCTTCTAGGGAGCTTCCCTGATGGCTCAGTGGTAAAGAATCCGCCTGCAGTGCAGAAGAGGCAAGTTCGATTCCTAGGTTGAAAAGATCCCCTGGAGAAGGAAATGACAAGCTGCTCCATTACTCTTGCCTGGGAAATATTCTGGACAGAGGAGCCTGGCGGGCTACAGTCCATGAGTCACAAAAGTGTCTGACACGACTGGGCAACTAAACAGCAAGACAACAACTGCCCTTCTAGGGCTGAGAGTCAAGAGAAAGGTGCTTTGGGCAAAATGGCCCTAGGACGTCTGCACCTGGGTTCCTGGCCAGTTACCTGATTCGTTTGCAACTGGATTAGTTACAGCAGTCTTCTCAACCTAAACTAGTCTGTGGTAAGGAAATTACCTACACTTCCTATCAGAGATCCCAGAAGTGAAGAGAGGAAAAAAGAGCCTGGAAAGGTTGTAAATTTGACTTGATGCACCCCAAATTTGTCTCATTAACCTGTAATCTGGTAGCTGGGAAAGCCCACTTATAAAACATAAGACATTTTTCCTGCTAATTTATGAACAAACCTCAAAATGGCAGGGATCCATCTGGAGCTTAGCAAGAATGTAACTACTTCCTCAAGACCTTTGTGTTGTGTGTATATCTTCCTGCTGTGCAAACACCCTGTTGAAAAAGCTAAATCATGCTAAGAGTTTTCTTTTACATGACATACAGAACAATGCTTGATTTTTTTTTTTTTTTGGTCTATAACTTGGATGGAAATGACAGGGAACTAATTTACAATGGTTGAATTGGTCCCCAGTAAACATATGTTCTTGCCTAGAGCATAAAGAAAGAAAACCACTTTTATGCTTTTCACATTTTTAGTCTTCCCAACCGTTTTCTTACTCTCTGAGTCTAAATAATACAGAAATACCTATAGGCGAGTCTACCTGTGGCTGGATAGGGAAGGCCTCCACTGCACCTGGGGCCTACTTCCAGATCACAAGGCTGTCGATCAGAATCGCTATGCTGTGTGTGCTTAGTCATGTCTGACCTCTTGGACTGTAGCCCCCCAGGCTCCTCTGTCCAGGGATTTCTCAGCTAAGAATACTGGAGTGGGTCGCCATTTCCTTCTCCAGGGGATCTTCCTGGACCAGGGATGGAACCCACATTTCCTGCACTGGCATGTAGAGTCGTTACCACTGTGCCACCAGGGAAGCCCACTTCCTTTTAGTATTTGCCTAGTATTTCATGGGGAGATGTGTCTCTACTCATCTTCCTGCCTGGCTTCAATGTCCACATAACATTTACTGTCTTTAAGGTTCACGTCCTGGGTTTCCTAAGATCATCAGGAAGTTATTATCTGGTAGGTTTTAGGGACCACAGAGGTGATCCTTCCAAACCTGAACATGGCCAAGAGTCACTCTTTCATTGTGTTCCTGAGAAGAAAGCTACCTAATGTTGAATTTGGCCGACTCATGCCATGAATTACCTTGAAGTCATCTGTTGGCCTTCCAGGAGGAGGACAGGCTGAAATGGAACACAAGCTCAGAGAAGGATTGTTTCACTTCTCCCAGGACCCTTCCTGCTTTTCACATGGGTGGACAGCCTTGGGCTACTATCACTCTTGGCTTCCCAGGGACTGGCTCTTATCTGAGGTTGTTTTTCTTCTCCTAATTCCTGACCTTTCCAATTGACTTGAAGTTGTTTCCCTTCTCAACCTTGCAACCACCCTCAGCCTTTTGAGGAGCACTCACTAGGAAATGTTTGCTTTTCATTAACTTGTTCCTCTCTATTAGAGTCAACAAAAGGCAGAGGAGTGCAGGACACAGGGGTGTCTGTTCAGCTAACCTAAGCAGACTTCCCACTCCAGGCTCTGGGCAGCTTCCATCAGTGATGATGTAGAGAGTTAGAGTCATCTTAAGGCAGTGAAATCATCACCACGGTTATGTCACAAATCACGATGCAATGAACATGATGCAAACAATTGGGGATACAAAGACAGAGAACAGAGGCCAACTCTTAAGAGTCAATATATTTCTGACAAATAAAACAAGTACAATAGAATGAATAATTAAACATATGTACAAAAATATCTTGTTTAAATTTTATTCTTATTCTTCTACAGAAGCTCTGAAGATTGGAAGAATTCACTACATTACACTGAACAAAAATATGAAAGGAAGTCCAACACCCAGAAATACCAAAGCCAACTTTTCCTCATAAAGAAAAAGAATAATTCTACAAATAGCCATTAAAAACTGGGTGAAGGAAGCAGAGAAATACGAATCTAGTGGATTTTAGATTTCTTCTGTTTATGTCAAACAGCAAAAAAAAAAAAGAAAAGAAAAGAAAAATAGAATTGGAAAAAAAGAAAACAGTTTGGTAACCCAACATTGTAAATCAACTCTACTTTGATTTTTTTAAAAAAGCATATTGAGGCAAAAGAAGTGTGATAAAAGAATGGCAAACTCTGCCATTTTTTCTTTTATATGTGAAGGCAATAGAAATATCACTGGTTATCTAAAGACTTAATATATTCCCAGGATATATTTCTTGAGAAACAGTACTTGACTATTCATTCCACATGGAAAGTGGAACAAAATTAAAGACTCAAGGTGAGGAAATTCTGTATAAAAAAATTGTTTCTGAGCATTGAAACAGTTGAACATGGAACTCATTAAAAATATTTATTGAAATAATAGTTTAAAACCAACCTTTATTTAGCATTGACTATGTGCCAGGCACTGTGCTAAGTATTTTCTACATGTTTGTTCATAAAACTTAATGCATATGTCAAAAATTCCTCTTTTTTTTCTTTCTTTTTTTTAATTGAAGTACACTTGATGTACAGTGTAGTGTTAGTTTCAGGTGTATGCAAAGTGAATAAGGAATATAGTTCCCTGTGCTGCACAGTAGGTCCTGGTTGCTTAAGGCAATGGCACCCCACTCCAGTACTCTTGCCTGGAAAACCCCATGGACAGAGGAGCCTGATGGGCTGCAGCCCATGAGGTCACTAAGAGTCGGACACGACTGAGCGACTTCACTTTCGCTTTTCACTTTCACGCATTGGAGGAGGCAATGGCACTCCACTCCAGTACTCTCTCCTGGAAAATCCCAGGGACAGGGGAGCCTGGTAGGCTGTCGTCTATGGGGTCATACAGAGTTGGACACGACTGAAGCAACTTAGCAGCAGCAGCAGTGACACAGTAGGTCCTGGTTGCTTAAAAATTACTAATAAATGATTTTTAATTTCAAAATAATAACATAATAATGTAATCTGGGTCTAAGTACTCAGATTTTATAACTAAAACCAGTCAGTGAGTGAAGAAAGGAATAAATATGGACAAAGATGCCACAAAAAAAGAAAACTACAGGCCAATATCACTGATGAACATAGATGCAAAAATCCTCAACAAAATTCTAGCAATCAGAATCCAACAACACATTAAAAAGATCATACACTATGACCAAGTAGGCTTTATCCCAGGGATGCAAGGATTCTTCAATATTCGCAAATCAATCAATGTAATTCACCACATTAACAAATTGAAAAATAAATGCCATATGATTATCTCAATAGATGCAGAGAAGGCCTTTGATAAAATTCAACATCCATTTATGATAAAAACTCTCCAGAAAGCAGGAATAGAAGGAACATACCTCAACATAATAAAAGCTATATATGACAAACCCACAGCAAACATTATCCTCAATGGTGAAAAATTGAAAGCATTTCCCCTAAAGTCAGGAACAAGACAAGGATAGGCTACAGTCCATGGGGTCGCAAAGAGTCGGACACGACTGAGCGACTTCACTTTCACTTTCACTTTAAGCATTATTAAAGTATATGTTTATTAAACTTTATAGTATATAGTATATACTTAATGAATCTCATTCTTCTTTATGTTGTTATATTATGTGCCCAAGTCATTTAAAGGGCCAAGGATGAATGTTCCAAGTATCCAGAACAGATAATTTGTACTTCTACTACTAGTTAATGATAAATCTTAGCTTATCTTCATCTTACTTTTTATTGCTGTGTATATCTCAAAAGCAGAACACCTAACACACAGTGGGTGCTTAATAAACTAGGTAATGAATTGTAAATGTTGTTTTCCAGTTAATCAAAAAAATTGTTTATGATGAATGGGATTTTAGTATGCCCCCTAAGTTAATCATCTATTTTAATAAAACAAATACACACACAGCACTTAGGGCATGGACCTTAACAGCATACATAGCTAGATAAACAATGAGTTACGGATGACAGTTAGGTTGTGACTTCAAAGTTCCGGATAAGCAGTTCTAAATCCAGTGACAAAATCTTTCTTTTATTTAAGGAACTGAATACAATGTAGCTAGTAAATCACTTTCCTATAGTCTTAATATGTAATAAAAAACTAACCATGCCAACATGTGTATTTGGAGTAATGCTTAATTCACAGTTGAAGGAAGATTTTTATATTCTCTGATTTGAAAAAATACAAACCCCTTTTCTATTAAGATTAATATTTGTAAATATTGCATGTAATGAGAAAAAATGGAGCACAAAAAAGGATTAATGTACAACAAAGATAAAAGAAAAATATATTTCCTACTATTTCATGCATATAATACCTTCAAAAAACCCTAATCTAAATTTAAAAAATTATTTGTATTATACATACATTATATATACTTTATATTTTACAATTATATTACAAGTTTGTCTGTTTTTGTTTTTTAGTTTTGGCCACACGGCATAGCATGCAAGATCTTACTTCCTGGACCAGGGATCAAACCTCGGTCCACAGGAGTGAGAGCAGAGTCCTAATCACTAGACTGCTAGGGGATTCCTATTTAATTATTATTTTTTAAATCAAATGCAAACATTATACAAAGACTCTTCTGGACCATTGCATTTTTGCACAAAAACGTCGTTTTAAAAATTTAAGCAGCTGGAGGTTCCATGTTAGCAAGAGGCGCTCCATTGACCCACTCACCAGCGAAACTGGTGAAAATTATTTTAAAAAACTCAACCACCTCAAGCCTCTAGGAACGGTGCAAAGCACAAACAACAGAAGAAGAAACATCTATTCAAGAAAATGTATGAAAACTGAGTAAGAAAAACAAGAATCCGTGGTATTGAACCAAGACTCCCTCCTTCCCAACTCAGCAAGGCAGAGACAGTGCTCCCCATAGCTGCAGGGCTCCCTATCCCTTGAGCTTCCAGTAGGAGGGTTTTCTAGGTGGAGCAAAACATCAACGTTTCTTATCTTGCCCCTAACTACCTCTTTTATTTTTATTTGCTTTTGTCTGCACTAAGTTTTCAGAGAAGGCAATGGCACCCCACTCCTGTACTTTTGCCTGGAAAATCCCATGGATGGAGGAGTCTGGTGGGCTGCAGTCCATGGGGTCGCTAGAGTCGGACACGACTGAGAGACTTCACTTTCCCTTTTCACTTTCATGCACTGGAGAAGGAAGTGGCAACCCACTCCAGTGTTCTTGCCTGGAGAATCCCAGGGACGGGGGAGCCTGGTGGGCTGCTGTCTATGGGGTCGCACAGAGTCGGACACGACTGAAGCGACTTAGCAGCAGCAGCAGCACTAAGTCTTCACTGCTGCCGGTGGGCTTTTTCTAATTGAAACAAGTGGGGGCTACTCTTCGTTGTGGGGTGCAGTTTTCTCATTTCGGTGGCTTCTCTTGTTATGGAGCGCGGGCTCCAGGGCGCATGGGCTCAGTAGTTGTGGCTCACAGGCCTAGTTGCCCCGCGGAATGTGGAATCTTCCCAGATCAGGGATCGAATCCATGTCCCCTGTGTTCGCAGGCAGAATTCTTAACCCTTGGACCAGCAGGGAAGTCCCTAACTACCTCTTTTGAGGCTAAGTCCTTGTTGAATGTGGTTGCGGGGTGGGGACTCCCTTCTGCCCAGTTCCCACTCATGGAATGTAGGCTCTACCTTGGGTGTGGCATTCAGACAACGCTGAGATCCTGAGCATCCTTGCCCTGTTTTATAAAGCAGCAGTTCCATGCCAGGAGAGGCAAGCCCAGTGGACACCATGCAGCTGCCCTCCACACCCCTGCAAACACCCAGCTCCTAGCATGAGGGTGTTATTTAAAGAGCAGCTTGCCAGCAGGCCCCACCCATTTTCAGATACCTGGCTCAGAGACGTGTCTGGCAGTAGAAGCAGATCATAAAAAAATAATTACTAAAGGAACCGACTTTATTAGCAGCAAACCACGGAGAAGACCAAGTCTAAGACAGGGACAGTGCAGGTTGTGGTGAAAACCATCTGGAAGGAGATTCAAGATACATGCCAAACTGCAGGCTGGTGAATTTTCAGAAGAGAACCAGAAAGAAGACAGCAGGAGGGGGACTTCCCTGGCGGTTCAGTAGTTAAGACTCCGTGCTTCCCCTGCAGGAGGTGTGGGTTCAATCCCCGGTTGAGGAACTAGAATCTCACGTGCCATGGGGTACTGCTAAAACAAACAAACAAACAAACAAAAAAAGCAGGAGGAATCCTCCTGGAGTCAGAACATATATCAGACACTGACCTCAGAAACTATCCCTTCAAATGAGCCTTGACTGGAGTAACTTGAACAGCAATTTATGCCCAGTCATAAATTAACAACAAGAGAACCATCTGCTGGAAATTAGTGAAGTGCAACGCCTGGGTGTGTCCAAGACAAGACAGGAAGACGACTCTATCAAAACCACTGTTATCTCAGCATGACTGTGGGCATACCCCCAACCACTTCCTGAGGAGCAACCTGAGAGCTGACGGCATATTCATTATAAGGTAAAAGACTGGGTGCTTCCGGCTAAGATCAGAGAAAAGATAAGAAGTCTGCCTTTCAGCACTGTATTGGGTGTTCTAAGTGAGCAGCACTATAAAGGAAGAAGTAAAACTGTCTGTGAATGATATGATCTTTTATATAAAAAATCTTAAGAAATCTATTTAAAAATGATAAGAACAAATAAGTTTTCAGGTTACAGGGCATAAACACAATACACAAAATTTTTCTTTCAAGTTATCTGTTTTTTCTTGAATGAGCTCCTAGTTTCAATTCAAGGAATTTGTCCACTTTATCTAATTTGTTGACATAAAGTTATCCATGATCATTTCCTTACTCTCTTTTTAATGTCTATAGGATCGCGTTGGGCTTCCCTGATGGCTCAGACGGTAAAGTGTCTGCCTGCAATGCGGGAGACCCGGGTTCGATTCCTGGGTCAGGAAGATCCCCTGGAGAGGGAAATGGTAATCCACTCCAGCATTCTTGCCTGGAAAATCCCGTGGACGGAGGAGCCTGATAGTCTACAGTCCATGGGGCCGCAAAGAGTCGGACACGACTGAGCGACTTCAATTCACTTCACTGTAGTGTTGCCTTCACTCTCATTTCCATTATTGGTAATAGCTCTCTTTGTCCTCTGATTATTCCAGCATGAGGTTCATCAATTTCATTTTTCAAATAACTCAGTTTTGGTTTCCTTGATTTATTATTTATTTTCTATTTCATAATTTCTGCTCCTTTTTTTCTGTTTACTTTGGGATTGATTTGCTCTTCTTTTTCTAATCTCTTAATTAGAAGGAAGGAGGTTTAGATCATCAGTTTTAGAGTTTTCCTAGTTTTACATGCTATAAATTTTCCTGGAAGTACTGCATTAGCTACATTCAACATATTTTGATGTTATCTTTGTAATTTAGTTGAAAATATTTTTTTTGTCACTTCTTTCACTAGGGATTATTTAAAAGTATATTGTTTAGCTTATAAATGTATGGAATTTTCCAGATATTTTTCTGATATTATTTTTAACTTCATTGTGGTCAGAGAATGAACATATCAATTACCATTGTTTTCTATATGTCTCATTTGTTCTTTGTTCTTTCTCCGTCTCCCTTCCTTTGTTGGTTTATTAAGTATATATGTATGTGTATGTGATTTCTTTAGGATTTATAATGTACATCCTTAGCTTATCACAGCCTAACTTCAAATGATATTATATCACTTCAGGTATAGTATAAGAACTTTCCAACAGCATACTAAATTTTCCCTTTCTCCCCAGCCTATTTTACTTCTATATATGTTATAAAATGCCATAATATATTGTAGTTGTTTTGTTTTCAATAATTTTCCTTTAAAGTGACTTTAATAAAATCTCCTGTTCTTTTCCCCCTGCCACACAGCTACCATTTCCAGTGTTCTTCAATCCTTTGTATGGTTCCAGATTTCTGTCTTCTGCTTTAATTTTTCCTGTAGGGATGGTTTTCTGCTGTTGAATTTTTAAGTTTTGTATGTTCTGAAAAAGTTTTTACCTTTATTTCTGAAGGATGTTTTCCCTAGGTATAGGATTGTACATTGACAGTACTTTCGAAATAGTCCAGTTTTCTGACTTCACTGTTTCTGACAAAATTTTTGCTGTCATATCAATCTTTCTCTTCTGTAATGTGGCTTTTCCCTCTGAAGATGGTCTATATATCATATCAATGGAGAAGGAAATGGCAACCCACTCCAGTATTCTTGCCTGGAGAATCCTGTGGACAGAAGAGCCTGGTTGGTTGCTGTCCATGGGGTTGCAGAGTCGGACACGACTGAATTGACTTAGCACGCACGCATGCATTGGAGAAGGAAATGGCAACCCACTCCAGTATTCTTGCTTGGAGAATCCCAGGGATGGAGGAGCCTGGTGGGCTGCCATCTATGGGGTTGCACAGAGTCGGACACGACTGAAGCAACTTAGCAGCACCAGTAGCAGCATATATCACTGGCTTTAAGAAATTTGATCATGATGTGCTTTAATGTGAGGTTTCTACATTTTTTTAAAATCTTGGGCTTGTTGTTGTTTGTTTGTGTTTTTGCTAGGCAGTGCTGCATGCAGCGTCTTATTTCCCTGACCAAGGATCGAACTTGCCCTCCTTAGAGTGGAAGCATGGAGTCTTAACCGCTGGTCCACCAGGAAGGCCCCTTGGGCTTGTGAGTGTGTGCATGCTAAGTCGCTTCAGTCATGTCTGATCCTTTTGCAACCCCATGGACTGGAGCCCTCCAGGTTCCTCTGTCCAAGGGATTTTCCAGGCAAGAATACTGGAGTGGGTTGCCATGCCCTCTTCCAGGGGCTCTTCCCAACCCAGGAATCAAACTTTGTCTCCTATGTCCCCTGCATTAGCAGGTAGGTTCTTTACCACTAGCACCACCTGGGTTTGTAATTTTTATTAAATTGTGGAAAACTTCAGCCATTATTTATTGTTTCCCTCTTTTAGGGACTCTATGCCTATATTAGGTTGCTTTCTCTCCTCTGGTATATTCTACTCTGTAAACTCTAGTTGCTTAGGTCTCCCCAGCATCTGAAATTTCTTTCTTTAATTTAGTGAGACCTACAGGCTCTGGGTTCACCATTCCTGTAGTGTCCTAAAAACCTCCCAGGTAGTAAGCTAGGACGATTAGAGGGCTCAACTTGCTTTTCCCCTTCCCTGAGGATTACTGCACTGTGCTGCCTATTGTTTAATGTTTGAAAACCATTTTCGTAATTTTGTCCTCCTTTATAAGGCAGAGTTATATCTGGTCCCTGCTACTCCATCCTGTCTGAAAGTGGAGGTTGCCAGTAAAGTGTTGGCCTTTATCCTAACCACAGTGAACATCACCGAAGGATTTCCACAGGGGAGACATGTAACTACTTTGTGGAGAATGGATGGAAGGAAAGCAAGATGGGAAGGGGGTGTGGAAACAGCAATTCACAGATTACTGTAGTAGTCCTGACAGCTGATGGTGGTTTGGAGCCATAAAATGACAGTGGAAGAAGAGAACTGGAGAAAGGTAACATTTATTTAGGAATGGACAGGATATTATTGCCTGTGTGAAGTTCAAAGAATATGACTCAGGTGACGCGAGTCTTTGATCTCTGTGCTAAGGGAGTTCCATTGTGAACCTCCAAAGATCCTACAGCAGAAGAGAAGGGTGTATACAAACTGTGTCCTTGCTTCCTAACAGAGCAGAGACAAGTTGAAGACAACCAGTGATTACTATTTGCAGAGCCAGCTTCCATCTTTTCTGTGCCTTCAATGATGCATCAGTGATTGTTATGGACTCAGTCTATCTGCCCCTCCAAATTCATGTGTGGAAGCTTTAACCCTCAATGTGGTAGGATTTGGAGATGGAGCCTTTGAGAGGTAATTAATGTTAAGTGAGGTCATAAGTGAGGGGCACTCATGTTGGTTTCCATGCCTATAAAAGACCATCACAATGCCTCAAATGGCTCTCACTGCCATTTGAGAACACAGTGAGAAGGCAGGCAGAGAGCCCTCACGGGCAACTGACTCTGCTGGACTTTGATCTGGGAGTTCTGGGAAAAGTTTCTGTTGTTTAAGCCACACAGTCGATGGTGTTTTGTGACAGCAGCCCAAGAATGATGCAGTGGTGCTCAGCCTCCAGTCAGTGACTTCTCATCTTTCTCATTTGGATGGCAGCATGTTCACGAGCAGTGGTGGCTGTCGCTAAGTCATGTCTGACTCTTTCGACCTTATGGACTGTAGTCTGCCGGGCTCCTCTGTCCATGGGATTTCCCACGCAAGAATACTGGAGTGGGTGGCCATTCCGTTCTCCAGTGGATCTTCCTAACCCAGGGACTGAACTTGTGTCTCCTGCCTTGGTAGGGAGATTCTTTTACTGCTGAACCACCAGGCAAGCCCTCATAAGCACAACGGGGATACTTTTAAAAAAAAAGGCAAATGTTTGCTTTACAACACTTCATGAATGGTGCTTTAATACATAATCTTTTTGATAGCTAATTATTTGCAAACTCCTTTGGTAATGTTAATGTATTTGCATTAGTGTTGGCTATAAAAAACCTCACCTTCCTGACTTCTACTTTAGTCAAATAACATTATCTCATAATGAGCTCAGTGAACAACTGGCACTGCAAAGAACTCCTGCTGATTGGCTCATTAACGGTTTCTTCAGTCATCGGTAGAGTCTGTGTAAACAAGGCTAATTTTAAAAATTCATTCTGAACCCAGGTTCTTTCTGTTTCGTTGCTATTTCCTTTCTGTTTTGATAGCCCATTTCCTTTCATAGAGTAAATGAAGTTAGATACAAGAATTAAAAGAATGGACTCTGGTCTGTTGAGAAGCACCGAGTGACAACTCAGTGACATGTAAACGAAGTGTTCTATATGAGATGTTTTCTTTTAAAGATAGAAAGAGAAAACGGAATGGATCACTGACAATATAGCATTTGAACTACTTAGAAGTCAGCTTGAAAACACATTAAACTGATTCCAAAGAAATCCTCATTTATACAGTTACCCGTCTACTCAACACATACCTATTAAGTGACTATTGTGGGAAAGTCTCTGTGCTATTGAAGATATCAAGTTGAAGACTGTGGATACAGATCTTAAGTACTTCACAACTGACTGGTGACATTAGACATGATTCTACGTAATATTACGCTAGTGTCACAAGATGAACGAAGCCCTGCCAGGTGTGTGTGTGTATAAGATAAGCTACTTAATGACTGTGATAGAAGTCTTGCTGGTAAAAGACCGTAAATAGTGGAGTAAGGCCATTCTCACTATTCTGCTCTCTCTTTCGGTGCTGCCAAACTCAACCACTTTGCATTCCTCCCAACATTAGTCTGTGTGTGTGTGTTAGTTGTTCAATCAAGTCCAACTCTTTGTGACCTATGAACTGTAGCCCACCAAGCTCTTTGGTCCATGGAATTCTCCAGGCAAGAATAGTGGAATGGGTTGCCATTTCCTTCTCCAGGGGATCTTCCTGACCCAGGGATCGAACCTGGGTCCAGTCTCTCTATCCAGAATCAAAGAACAGTAACAGCTTTAGAAAACTTCCTTAACTTTCAGGATGAGGAAACATCCAGATTAGGCTTCACCTGACACGCCTGAGGATAGAGCTAGTTTAGTGGCAGAACTGAAACCTGAATACAAACTATTATGCCTTCTTCAGCCAGCTCCATTTAAAAGTCCTCCCAAACTCTGGGGCTCCAGTTAATCATTATTGCTTCCATGAAGCCTTCCCTGACCTTCCCCAAGTAATGAACCTTCCTTCCAAGGGATGTTTGCTCACACTGAGTACATCTCACAGAAATATTCATTTATTTTTACCAGGACTTTGTTCCCTAGTTACTCTGTCTTGGAGAGTCTCAAACCCAAAAGTCAGGAACATGAAGTCCTCATCCTTGGACTCACTCTGCATGAGGGCAAAATGGGGAGAATTACAGCTGCTTCATTTCACTTTTTCATAAAATACCAGCTANCACTGAGTACATCTCACAGAAATATTCATTTATTTTTACCAGGACTTTGTTCCCTAGTTACTCTGTCTTGGAGAGTCTCAAACCCAAAAGTCAGGAACATGAAGTCCTCATCCTTGGACTCACTCTGCATGAGGGCAAAATGGGGAGAATTACACCTGCTTCATTTCACTTTTTCATAAAATACCAGCTATTTTCCTATTATTCCAATGCTTGGTACTGTAATTTTCTTCTGATGCTGCAATTGCTATTGCTTATTAAGATCATGAATACCTTTCTTGCACAAATTTGTATACTTTGTTTTTACCTTTTTAATGTTCCCTGTAATCTTCCTTTCATGTATCTATTTATTCATCAAATATTTAATTAGACCAAATACTGCACTAGATGCTAGGAAGGCAGTGGTGAAGACAACACGCGTGGCCCTATTATCAGATGACGGGGTCAGGCACCCACAGCTCAGTGCGGTAGATCCTACATTAGAGGACTCACAGGGCATAGAATCTGGTTCGGAGCGTTAGAACCTNATATTTAATTAGACCAAATACTGCACTAGATGCTAGGAAGGCAGTGGTGAAGACAACACGCGTGGCCCTATTATCAGATGACGGGGTCAGGCACCCACAGCTCAGTGCGGTAGATCCTACATTAGAGGACTCACAGGGCATAGAATCTGGTTCGGAGCGTTAGAACCTAGTCTGAATACACTTCTCCAAAGAAGACATACAGATGACGAAAAGATGCTCACTATCACTTATTATTAGAGAAACACAAATCAAAACTGCAGTAAGGTATCGCCTCATACTAGTCAGAATGGCCATCAAAAAAAAATCTACAAACAGTAAATGCTGGAGAGGGTGTGGAGAAAGGGGAACCCTCTTACACTATTGGTGGGAATGTAAACTGGTACAACCACTATGGAGAATAGTTTGGAGATTCCTTAAAAAACTAAAAATGAGCTAACATATGATCCAGCAAACCCACTCCTGGGCATATATTTGGAGAAAACCATAATTTGAAGATACATACACCCCAGTGTTCATTGTAGCACTGTTTACAATAGCCAGAACATGAATGCAACCTAAATGTCAATCAACAGAGGAATGGATAAAGATATCATACATATATACAATGGAGTATTACTTAGCCATAAAAATAATAAAACCATGTCATTTTCAGGAACATGGATAGACCTAGACAGTGTCATACTGAATGAAGTCAGACAAAGAGAAGTATCATATGACACTGCTTGTATGTGGAATCTTAAAAAAAGCTTCAAATGAACTTATCTACAAACAGAGTAATGGATGTAGAAAATAAACTTATGTTTACTCGGGAGGGTAAAGGTGTAGGAGGGATAAATGGGGAGACTGGGATTGACACACAGACATTACTATATATAAAATAAGTAACTAGTAAGGACCTATTTATAGCAAACGGAACTCTATTCAATACTCTGTAATGGCCTATATGGGAAAATAATCTAAAAAAGTAACAACAGACTGGTTCCAAACTGGGAAAGGAATACATCAAGGCTGTATATTGTCACCCTGCTTATTTCCATTTTAAATAGATGGAGAAACAATGGAAACAATGACAGACTTTATTTTCTTGGGCTCCAAAATCACTGCAGACGGTGACTGCAGCCTTGAAACTGAAAGACGCTTGCTCCTTGGAAGAAAAGTTATGACTGACCTAGACAGCATATTAAAAAGCTATGGTTTTTCCAGTAGTCATGTATGGATGTGAGAGCTGGACTATAAAGAAAGTCGAACACTAAAGAATTTATGGTTTTGAACTGTGGTGTTGGAGCAGACTCTTGAGTCCCTTGGACTACAAAGGGATCAAACCAAACCAGTCCATCCTAAAGGAAATCAACCCTGAATATTCATTGGAAGGACTGATGCTGAAACTCCAATACTTTGGCCACCTGCTGCGAAGAACTGACTCATTTGAAAAGACCCTGATGCTAGGAAAGATTGAAGAGAGGAGGAGAAGGGGACAACAGAGGATGAGATGGTTGGATGGCATCACCGACTCGATGGACATGAGTTTGAGCAGGCTCTGGGAGTTGGTGATGGGACAGGGAAGCCTGGCGTGTTGTAGTCCACGGGGTCCCAAAGAGTTGGATACGACTGAGCAACTGAACAAAACTGAATATATATGTGTGTATATACATATATATATGAGTAATAGATTCACTTTGCTGTACACCTGAAACTAATATAACATTGTAAATCAAATATACCTCAATAAAAATAAAAAAAAAAAAAGAAAAATCCACAAACAGTAAATCTGAAGAGGGTGTGGAAAAAAACTGAGCAACTGAACAAAACTGAATATATATGTGTGTATATACATATATATATGAGTAATAGATTCACTTTGCTGTACACCTGAAACTAATATAACATTGTAAATCAAATATACCTCAATAAAAATAAAAAAAAAAAAAGAAAAATCCACAAACAGTAAATCTGAAGAGGGTGTGGAAAAAAGAGAACCCTCCTACACTGTTGGTAGGAATGTAAATTGTTACAGGCTAAAAACTAAAATTAGAGTTGCCATATGATCCAGCGATTCCATTCCTGGGCATATATCCAGAAGAAACCATAATTCAAAAACACACGCACCCCAGTGTTTATGCAGCACTACTTACAAGAGCCAGGATATGAAAGCAACCTAAGCGTCCATCAACAGATGAATGGATAAAGAAGTTGTGGTACATACTTATGCGGCAGAATACTACTCAGCCATAAAAAGAATAATGCCATTTGCAGCAACAGGATGCAACTAGAGATTATCACATTAAGTCAAGAGAAAGAAAAATACCGTATGGTATGACTTATACGTGTGATCTAAAATACGACACAGATGAACCTATGAGGCGGAAACTGACTCATATAGAGAGCAGCTTTGTGACTGCCAAGGGGGGAGGGGAGAGGGGCAGGGAGACACTGGGAGCTTGGGGTCAGGAGATACAATCTACTACATACAGAGTTGATGGACAACATCCTACTGTATAGCACAGGGAACTATATTCAATATCCTGGGATAAACTATAATGGAAAAGAATATAAAAAAGTGTCTATATATAACTGAGTCACTTTACTGTACAACAGAAATTAATACAACATTGTACATCAATTATACTTCAAAAAAACCCCAACCTATTCTGATTAAACAAAAATGATGTTAAAGTGAAATCTGAAGATTGAGATGAATAGTTTAGCAGAGGGAACATGAAGGCAAGAATAACCTACATGTTCCTTACGCCTGTGCCACAATGGGGAAAGAACTGTTCTTTCTTTGTAGACTGTGACAGTATGGGCTAAAGGCAGTGAAAAGTCATGGAAAGGCTCTAAAGAGGGGAAGGACAGGAGAAAGATAATTTTGGCTGCAATTTAAGAAAATATTTCCACTATGTCCATTATTTTCAACTCTATGTCTTAAATGATTTTCATTTTGCCTTATTTAAACACTGTAAGGAGCAAAAGAAAATCTGTGTTTGAGGGAAAATAATATACTGTATATCATAGGTAAATTAAGTAAAACATAAGCTATTCTTACAATTTTTTAACTACTGATTAACATCACAAAATAGATAAGGCTTAACAATAGGCTAATAGGTAATTGTATCTTCCTTTCATTTGAAACCAGTCAGTTCTAAATTATTCATGCTAACCTAAGAAAGATACATCCATAACCTAAGTTGATCAATAATCCAGATAATTTCTTTCACTTAGGAATGTGCCTTCCAATTTTCATTTAAACATGAGTGTCTCTGAAATTTAGGAATTTACTTAAAGCCGAAAAGGGACAATGCAATAAAGCTTAAATCTTGTGACTCAGCCCATACTGAAAATTAAGAAAATGTTTTAGGCTGATGTCAAGATTAAGCAGAGAGTGATTTATATCTTTTTAAAATATATTTTTCGTATTCTTCAAATTTTTGTACAAAGAAGTATCCTCTTTCACATTTTCCTTGAGAAGGTCACCTTAAATAACTGAGTTAAACTGAGTTAAATAACTGAGACCTTCTCTGAGATATAAAGTGTATTTTTAAAGATGGGTGCAGCAGTCAATGGGGTTGCAAAGAGTCAGACACATCTAATGCTTTTTTGATAAAGTCTTATTTCTGTACTGTGTAAAATAAACCAAGGAATGAAAAGTGCTTTATAATATTCAAGATGAATTAAAACCTAGCAAATATGGTGACAATGTTTTTCATTGAAATACTTAACATTTTAAAATATTCACATAAAAGTAAAGGTAAAATGTTATTATTTTGAAAAGTAAACGATCAGTCAAGACAAAATCCTTTTTTACCTACTTAACAGTTTACATAGATAATTAAAAGTATCTGGATATTAGCAATTGCTTCTAGCTATGCATTGTTTTCAAATAAAATTTAGAAATTACAGAATTTATACTTCTTTATAGAAGGAGAAAGGCTAAGAGTCATATCTCAACACAGAAAGTCCTAAGTACTCTCTGATACTGTCAGCTGAAGCTGAATAATTCATCAAATATTGACTTAATCATTTGAGAAAATGATGGGTGGGCCCTTTACCATTTGCACTTAATTATTTAGGACTTCATAATCATAATGTGCGTTGAATCTATAACATGATGATACATGAATAATACAATACCTCAGTTTTCAATTCTTGAAAACAAAAGAACCAAACCCCAAAACATTCTGATTTTGTTGTTTAAAAAATTGTTTTCATTTTAATGATCTGAGTTAGTAACAAACAAATATACAAAATTGTCTTTCACATTTCGTACATTGTATTATGGACCACTTAAAACTCTGGACTACAAATGCAGGTTTCTTTGTAACCTTAACCTCAATTATTGTCACTTATAAATAACGGTGATTTGCGAAAACATGCATTTGTGAACACAGATGCCAAAAGTCGTACATGTAAGTTAATGTACAACTAATAGTGTACATTGTTCATTTGTGCAGTTATGTGTCAAGTGTAATCGACACAGAAGCAGTTAGCCTGGAATTTTTCACTCTTTGAAAAGTATGTCTGAGAAACATATGGAACTACAGTTTAAAACAAAAATTGTATTCTATTGATACAATAAAATTCACAATGTGCACATCTGAAGCAACTTCTGGGACCCAAAGCTGATTCAATAACCCTGCTGCCATATTAGTTTTACGGGTGTATATCCAAAGTCACAGGTTGGAAAATAGCTGCTTTAACAAAAATAAATACATATATTAAAAGGAAACTTAGACTTTGAAAAACAGTAAGGGATGTATGAGTCACCTATAATTTTCCATTTTAGAAATTAGATGAAATTTAGAAATTTAAAGATAATCTGAATATTTTCTAAGCCATTTAAAATTTAGATTTTTCTATCTCATCACTGTTTTCTATTTGATAGCATAATACAAAAATGGGTAGTTTCTATTGTTTACTATAATTCATAAGTCATTATAAATTTATGACTTCATTAGGTCAATTAAGTAGAAACTAGGTCATCATGAAAATGGGAATAAGGAGGCCCCTTCTCTAACCACTAATCTGAACTAGGAGTAAATACCAAAACAAAACAATTTTTTTAAAAATAGTAAATTGTGTCTAGGTTTCTGTAGGTACGAAAACCCAATCTTTCTTAAAAACGTTTTCCTGGATTGTGGCAACATGTGCTTTATCTCTTGAGCTCTATCTACGACCTAAGCTTCTTTCTATTTTACACATTTCAAACTTCCTGGCAAGGAATGTGAATGCTAACCAGCTAGGTATCTATTCAGTTTCCTACAAAGAAAGGACTTGTGTATGGATGTCACAGTAATAGTCCCACTCCACTAAGGCCTGAGTTTGATGTCTTTGCCTATGCTGTATGGATCAAATGAGAGAAGACGGTGCAAAGTAACTGAGCCTTCTTCAGGCAGTATCATAGACTTGGCCTCTGGTTTGATGAAAACATTTGTTTTCTAATATGAATACAACTGCAAACAGCTGAAGGGCAACTGCAGTTGAAAAGGAAATGGAATTATTTTCTACAGGAAACACGGAATGTCTCTGTTTTCCATGGGCCTTATGATGAAGGAAATGTGGCTAGTGATTTCAAACTTGTACTTCAAGAGTTACCTAAATGTAGGATGGCTTTTTAAAATGTTTAAATCATTAATGATTCAGGCAAATAAGCTGTGGGAAGTAACATAAAGATGTGTACTTACAATCCTACATTAGATGATGTAGGTCTCTACTCTGCACTTTGGAAATGAAAGAAACCAATCCTGTCCAGAGTCAGTATCAGAAAGAAATATGGCTGCTTCCTACTTTTCTCCACTTAGTGAAATTAATGTTATGCTGCTCTCAGTGCTGATACTCTCTTATTGGAGTTAGGCAAAATGAATCTAATAAGTTACTTTTGCTTTCAAAATAAGCTGCCTAAATGTTCAGAAATGGAACATTTAATTCTTGAGAGGAATTTCTATGATTATCTTGTCTAACAGCAGGTATAAGGATTGTTAGATTAAGGATTATTGCTTTCAATAAGATAACCGTCAGAAATAAATATGTAAGCTGAACTCAAATACTCCACTTCCACCCAATGCTACTTTGTTTGATTCTCAAATCAAGTTACATGCTACCTTTAATTCTTTGCCAATTTACTGAGGTTTTAAGTGTAAGAAGTTGGCCTGTTAACTCAAAATAAAGACAACAGCAATAGCCTCGTCAGCATGTCTTACTTGGGCACTGAGCAGTAACACTGCTTTTTTGATAGGACTTAAGGCACTAAATGGTGGTAAAATAAACACGAGTATGATGATTAACAACTTCTTTAGAATCCTAAAAAAGAAGATCACTTGGACACTAGTAAAAAAATCTTTCTCAAACAAATAAGGCATCCTGTTGGCAAACACAAATAAAAACAGAAGGTCATGTTGAACCTAATACATTCACGGTCTCAGCTAAACTACTTGAAGAAACACTGGCTATCCAACTAAAGAGAGCTACAATAGCATGTATAAGGCTGGCAAGGCACCAAGAGGAGGACGCTACCACTTCCAGTTCTAAGAGTCAGGTTGGCTGTGTTTAACACTGCATGTAGTCTAATCACAAATTTTATTCTTCAAAGTGTAGAATGTGGTTCATTTTAATTTTGACAAATCAGTTAACCAAGTGCTAGTTTACTAAGAAATTTATTTTCACGAATCAGAAAATGACTGCAGTGTCTAACACAACCCCATTTATAAAGCTAAACTAATTCTAGTACTGAATGCATATTCTGGAAAACACTGAAGTAAATCTGTATAAACAATGAGGGTTACCTCAAGATAAATTCACAATAGAAATTCAACATATAACTAAATAAGATTTACTGAAAGTAATGAAAAGTGTAGTTCAGATACATCAAACATAATTATAACCACAACATTTTCCTTGTGAAAAATACAACTATTAGTGAACTAAAATGTACAATTGAAAATTTTTCCAAAGGAAAAATGGTATAAAGGAAAATACTTTTCTTTTGAGATAGGGAAAATAGTATGTCATTGTTTTTTCATCACCATATAATTTGACAGAAAAAGCAGTCATAGAATTGCACCAATTCCACATCCAGTTTCCTGAACATGTTAAGAGTAAAAGTTCATAAAGCAGAATGCCGTTTCGGAATTTTACATTTTTAAACTGATGATATTCTCATACAGAATGTCGTATCACACCAGATCTGCTTACATAATGTACAATACTTTCCGNAAGGCTGGCAAGGCACCAAGAGGAGGACGCTACCACTTCCAGTTCTAAGAGTCAGGTTGGCTGTGTTTAACACTGCATGTAGTCTAATCACAAATTTTATTCTTCAAAGTGTAGAATGTGGTTCATTTTAATTTTGACAAATCAGTTAACCAAGTGCTAGTTTACTAAGAAATTTATTTTCACGAATCAGAAAATGACTGCAGTGTCTAACACAACCCCATTTATAAAGCTAAACTAATTCTAGTACTGAATGCATATTCTGGAAAACACTGAAGTAAATCTGTATAAACAATGAGGGTTACCTCAAGATAAATTCACAATAGAAATTCAACATATAACTAAATAAGATTTACTGAAAGTAATGAAAAGTGTAGTTCAGATACATCAAACATAATTATAACCACAACATTTTCCTTGTGAAAAATACAACTATTAGTGAACTAAAATGTACAATTGAAAATTTTTCCAAAGGAAAAATGGTATAAAGGAAAATACTTTTCTTTTGAGATAGGGAAAATAGTATGTCATTGTTTTTTCATCACCATATAATTTGACAGAAAAAGCAGTCATAGAATTGCACCAATTCCACATCCAGTTTCCTGAACATGTTAAGAGTAAAAGTTCATAAAGCAGAATGCCGTTTCGGAATTTTACATTTTTAAACTGATGATATTCTCATACAGAATGTCGTATCACACCAGATCTGCTTACATAATGTACAATATTTTCCATTTTGTGGTCAGACATGAAGATAAACATATGCTTTCTGCCACTTCTCTTTCATTCTGGTGTTTGGTCAGAGTCAGGAAAAAAATAATCAAGTTACTTAAGTGTTATCTCTCTAGCAATAAAGAAAAATTATATTTAGTGCATGCTTCATCATTTGTCAAAAAACATTTCTGAAAATAAAACTCAGTTACCCAATGGTTTACAAAATAGAAAAATCATTCATCAGGATAAAAACATGGTGACATTCAGGTTCATTTCCAAAGGACTGACTTCCTTGGCAGCACCACTGTCCTTTAGCAGAGGCCACGATGCAAGTCCATGGTCAAAGCAGGCGTGCCTACACAAGACCACTGCTTGACATTCAATTATCTGAGGTCTCCAGACCCCCCTTGGCCCACCTGCCTCTGCCATCTCATTAGTGCCAGAAAATAAGATGGAATTTTTGTGGCAATGTTAGGAACATTTTTGCTGTACATGATTTAAAAGTTCTCCAAATTTCTCAAATAGGTCTTCTACCCACTTAACATTTTTCATACAAAGCTGAACAATTTCTTCCTGTCCTAAATCTTCATTTTTTTTCTGCACAGAAGAAATCTAAAATGAAAAGAAATACTAAATTAGTTTATACTTATCACTTTATAAGCTCTTCACAAAGGCTCACTGTTTCTCTATCCTGAATGAAAAGAGGATTTAAAAATTTGCCAAATACTAATTTTTAAAAAAAAATGCCATCTGCAGAGAACGACTATCTCACATCAGTTTGAATGGTCTAATCCTACCATTGTCGGCTCCAAGTGGGGAAGGAGGAAGGCTAGGAGTGGTTCAAACTTTCTCAATTCCGTCCAATTGTGTTAAAAGTGGAATAACAAATTTTGGGGTCAGTTCCTGCATTCCAGAGCATTGTAAAAATAGCCAACATACGCTGTGTGACCATACTTACTTTCTCCTTTGTAGACAGATTTTAGATTTATGCACATTTTTCCATACCAGATCATTATAAAACACATGATTATACAGCCTTGTGCCACTTAACCCTTTTAAATTAAAAAACTGATAATGCTTGTCAAAAAAGGTTACTGTGTACAACCATTTAACCCCTGAGGTTAATCCTTATATCCCATCCATCAAGTAGTATGGTCATGTATAATTTCTGAACAACTTAAATTATGATACTGAAAAGATACAATAAATTTAAACTATAATTTCTTCACGCCAAGGGACAAAACCCCCATTTCTCTGCAATTAATTGGGATAAGATCATTCTGGTGATAAAGAGGACAGCAAGATATTCAAAGCAGTGACTAAAATGAATTAATTAAACAGGATGATTATATATTATGTGAGAAGAAAATGCAGTAAAGTACCATTTATCATGGCACTGTAAAACAAATATAACAGCTCAAAAACATTACCACTCACAGGTCCTATGAGAAGCAATGAGCCTCAGATTAATCTGAGCACAGCATTTAACAGAGACAGCATAGATGCATATTTTTAAAAAATATTTCAAGCAATTCTCTTTAAGGCATTAAAAAATACTGCAGCTAACTAGAACATACAACAACAAAAGCAGCAGATTCACAGATCTAGGGAACAGACTAGTGGTTACCAGTGGGAAGGGGAGGGGCAATACAGGGGTCAGAGAGTGGAAGGTATGAACTACTGGGTACAAGATAGGCTATAAGGATATATTGTATAACACAGGGAACAGAGCCAATATTTTGTAGTAGCTGTAAATGGAATGCAGCCTTTAAACATTACATATAAAAATATTGTAGCTACAATCTTAAAGTTCAGGAAAATATACATTTCTTTTTTAAGAAGACAAAAAAAGTAATTACCTCATCTTTACATATCAGATAAACATGATATTTATAATGATGGAGTGAATGATACAAAGAATACAACTGTATTTTCTCTGGATCAACAGCAAACTCCTATAAAAAGAGAAGAATTTATACACATTCATTTCATGGAGCATCCGAACTAAGAATACTTTTATGAAAATGTTAGAGCAAAACTCTCAATGGAAATCTTAAAAGACTTATATTGCTAGTATTAATATGTAATAATATGGACAAGATGCTTATTCAAAATTAGAATTTAAATCATATTTTAAAATCTTTATTATTTTTTTCTGCATATAAGTATACTATTTCCAAAAAGTTAAACATTATAGAAAAGTTTAAACAGTAAACATAAAAGATGAAAGAATTCTGTCTTGTTTCAGAGGTAAACAATGTTAACAGCATGTAATATATTCTTCCATGTTTCGCCCATGTATAACATATATTAATAACACTAATTTTTGTAATGGGAAGGAGTTTATACTGTACATATTGTTCCACAACTTTATTTTTCATAACTTTTTTAACCTAAACAAAACTTGGGTATCTTTCAATTTATTAAGCATTGCCCTCACTTCCCCATAGAAATTGAGGGCAAGGATTTTGGATCATTTTTCACTGTTGTATTCTTAATACTTAGAACTGTATTTGGGAAGCTATAGGAAGTAAAAAATTTTTTATTGAAAGACTGAATCTCTCTCTTCTTTTTAAAAGTACACAGTATTACATTATCTGGGTAGCTCTTTATTCAGTCTCACACTGGTGATATGTATTCGGAATTGTTCTTACAAACAATTCTACAATGAGCAAAGGCATATGGATTTATGTTACTTATGAATGTTTCTATAAAATACATTTTTGATGGGTAATCGCTAGGTCACTAAACTGCTTTCTCAAACAGAAAATAATTTAGACTATGTTTGAAAACAAATGAATTCCAAGTTTAATAATTTTACAGATATGGAATACTGATTCTTATGCAATGTGTGCATACTCATTTATCTGTATGCATTTGTATTCAATGACATACAAAAATATTAAAAATATAAGCATGGAATAATTATCAGTCTCATTTAGAAAATTTGTGAGCACTCACTATATGCCAGATACTGTGCTAAGCAATGGAGAAAAACAAAGAATGAGACTCTGCTCCCTACACCAGGGGAAGTTCTCATTCCTCCTGAACACACTTCACATTTAACAACAGAGTAAAATATTTGCTTGTTTTCAGTTCAGTAGCTCAGTCGTGTCTGACTCTTTGTGACCCCATGAATCACAGCACGCAACACCAACTCCCAGAGTTCACTCAAATTCATGTCCATCGAGTCGGTGATGCCATCCAGCCATCTCATCCTCTGTCGTCCCCTTTTCCTCCTGCCCCCAATCCCTCCCAGCATCAGGGTCTTTCCCAATGAGTCAACTCTTTGCATGAGGTGGCCAAAGTACTGGAGTTTCAGCTTTTAGCATCGTTCCTTCCAAAGAACACCCAGGACTGATCTCCTTTAGAATGGACTGGTTGGATCTCCTTGCAGTCCAAGGGACTCTCAAGAGTCTTCTCCAACACCACAGTTCAAAAGCATCAATTCTTCAGTGCTCAGCCTTCTTCACAGTCCAATTCTCACATCCATACATGACCACTGGAAAAACCATAGCCTTGACTAGACGGACCTTTGTTGGCAAAGTAATATCTTTGCTTTTGAATATGCTATCCAGGTTGGTCATAACTTTCCTTCCAAGGAGTAAGCGTCTTTTAATTTCATGGCTGCAATCACCATCCGCAGTGATTGTGGAGGCCCAAAAAATAAAGTCTGACACTGTTTCCACATCTATTTCCCATGAAGTGATGGGACCAGACGCCATGATCTTCGTTTTCTGAATGTTGAGCTTTAAGCCAACTTTTTCCACTCTCCTCTTTCACTTTCATCAAGAGGTTTTTTAGTTCCTCCTCACTTTCTGCCAGAAGGGTGGTGTCATCTGCATATCTGAGGTTACTGATATTTCTCCCGACGATCTTGATTCCAGCTTGTTCTTCTTCCAGCCCAGCTGTTTCTCATGGTGTACTCTACGTATAAGTTAAATAAGCAGGGTGACAATATGCAGCCTTGACGTACTCCTTTTCCTATTCGGAACCAGTCTGTTGTTCCATGTCCAGTTCTAACTGTTGCTTCCTGACCTGCATACAGATTTCTCAAGAGGTAGGTCAGGTGGTCTGGTATTCCCATCTCTTTCAGAATTTTCCACAGTTTATTGTGATCCACAGAGTCAAAGGCTTTGGCATAGTCAATAAAGCAGAAATAGATGTTTTTCTGGAGCTCTCTTGCTTTTTCCAGGATCCAAACTTCACAAAAGTTTATGCTAGTGTCCATTATTTGTTTTCATACCTTAGTGAAAACTCTATATTGTGTTTAATCGCACTGAGCAGCTTCAGCTGCATGCAACAAATTCTGGTCAATTCTCTTTTCACTTTCATTCTATTACGAGTATTTTCTAATTTTCCTTGCTATAGCTTCTTAGATATACTCATCATTTAAAAGTGGATACTTAATTTCCAAATATAAGATATTCTGTTTAAAGTATCTTTAATATTAACTTCTCATTTAAATGCTTTCTTCCTTGCAATCACTCTGTGTTTTTTTCTCAGTCTACTTTTTTTTTTTATTTACTTTTTATTGAAGGGTAATTGCCTTACAGGATTTTGTTTTCTGTCAAATCTCAACATGAATTGGCCATAGGTATACATATATCCCCTCCCCTTTGAACCTCCCTCCCATCTCTCTCCCCATCCCACCCCTCTAGGCTGATAGAGAGCCCCAGTTTGAGTTTCCTGATCCATACAGCAAATTCCTGTTGGCTCAGTCCAATTTTATTGAGACTTTCGATAGCTAAGTCGAAGATCTCTCTCAGTAAATGTCACACTGCACTTGAAAAAACATGGGTTATTTTCAAATATCTTTTGATATTGATTTCTAACATAATTTCACAGTAATAAGAAGACAGATGCTGTACAATTTCAATACCTTTAGACCATGAAATTTTTGCACCCCGTTTTATGTCTCTAGATACGTTTCAGTATCTCCTAGTTTATAGCCTATGGGAACTTGTATAGAATTTGTATCCTACTGTTGTGTGAAAACTGAATAAATCTTAATTATGTTGAATTGGTTCACAGTACTTTTCAGGTCTACTATATTCTTCTACTTCTCTGTATATTGATTCTATTAATTTTTGAGAGTTTGATATTGAAACTTCAACTAAAAATCTTAATTTATCTACTTAAAAAATAATTGTCATATATAGTAGAACTATATGTAACCTTCTTCTGTATTTTCCAAGTTTCCTGTAAATGTGCTATCATACTTTCATAATTTAAAAAAGTTAAAATTAAAAAAACTTTCCTCTTTCAATGTCTTAAGTAGGATTTATATTAACAAGTGAAAAATCTGTAATTACATCAGTCAATATATACTTACTTGTGCAGATTTAGTAGTTGTTTTAGAAGTTCTTAGAGTTTTTTTATTATAAGCTTTGCCATTCATTTTGATTTTAGAAATAGCAGATCCCCCACTTTTTGCTTTAGAGTCTCGAGTAATTATTGTTAGTTCAGGAAAACTTTCCAAGGCATTCTTGAGAATAAAGCAAGAATAACTGATGTTAGAAAAACATGAGCTCGACTACCTCCAGCTATTGAAAATTTATTTTTTAAATATAAAAGTATAATCATACATGTACATGTATACACACAAAATATATGTGGTGGTTACTGATGGGGTGTGGTAAATATATACAATATATACCTACATACATACAAAAACATACATGGGGTGTTAAACATGGCCACAAATTCTTGGTAGCTCCTCCCATCAGGATATAGAACCTATTTCCCCATCCCTTGGATATGAGCCAGCATTATGACCTGATTTAAGCAACAGCATGTGACACTATAGGGACTCCTGAGTGAGGCAGAGTGTTCCTTGTAGTGTTGTCTCTTGGGCTTCAAGTCAAGGGAGAGGACAGCTATAAGTTTTAACTGTTTATAAACAGTTCCAACCTTCAAGGTCACTCTTTTCCAAATTCTATATCGGTTCCCAAGCACCTAGTACTGTGACCCCTCAAACAGGGGTCACATTACATTTCTTAAACAAATAACTTAATTTTTAAAGCAAAAGTGTAGAAGTGAACTGTTTCATTTACTAGAAACAACAGAACTTCCAGCATTCTCTATCAGAATGAGCTATTAGTTTCTAGCTTCATTCTTTTTCTTAGAGTATTTGTGCTTTTACTATATACTCTTGTGCTTTCCATATAAAACACGTTCATGTTTGAAAAATTCTGGACCCACAATTACTCCTTATAACAAATGGAACTTAAAGATAAAAATGGATTCTAAATTTAGAAACAATGGGATGAAGATGAAAGCAGAAAATTTCATGATTTCTCTAATAACAAGATGCTCAAGATGATTGGAAACAAATGTATTTCAGTGGGAAAAAAAAATTATTAACTTCAAAAGGCTTTAAGATTCCTAAAATTACCAAAATCATCATGGGAAATAGAGTAAATATTTCTAAACATAAAATCTTTTATAATCTACTATTCGTCGTATTTTACATCACATTTTAACTTTTAATACCGTGTGTATATTTTGGCTTTGAAATACAAATTGCTATAAATGAAAATTATCTATCATAGACATCACTATTACCATTTACAGTTTACATTAAGTAACTATAATTTCAAAATTAGAAATTTTGTGTTTTTTCTATGAAAACAAGAATATGAAAATTTTTCAGTTGTCCTCCATAAACTACTACATAAGATTGAAATACCTACTGAGTCTACTAAATTCCAAGTGATGGCTTTATTTTAACACAAGTCTTTAGGGAAATAGTTCAACATTTCTAAAATGGTTAGCCAAAACTGGTCATTTGTAAGATTTAGTAAATATTCACAGAACATAATCTGACAATATTTAATTGTCTACAGAAAACATAGTGTCTCCCCACAAACTATTTCACTTGAAGACAGCATTCAAACAGAAAATACTGGATTAGGAGTAAGCAGAACCAATTCTTAGCCCTGGTTATCTTACTAACTTCTGAATTTCTTTTTTCCCCTCTGTAAGTGTGTGTCAGTGGAGATTATAGGATGACTAGCAGAGTTTGGTGACCTTAAACCTCTAATCGGGGTTCCCAGGTGGTACTAGTGTTAAAGCACCTGCCTCCCAGCCAGTGTAGGACACCTGAAAGATGTGGGTTCAATCCCTGGGTCAGGAAGATCCCCTGGGAAAGGAAATGGCAACCCGCTCTAGTATTCTTGCCTGGGAAATCCCATAGACAGAGGAGCCTGGTGGGCTACAGTCCTTGGGGTTGCAAAGAGTCAGACCCGACTGAGCATACACACACTAACTGGCTACAACCCCCACATCAGTCTCAGCGCATCAATTCTCTCCCACCTAAAATGAAACTGATCTTCACTTTTACAAGGAGTTCAGATAAAATAGGGATGTGGGAAAGCTATACAAATCACCCAAAGGACCTGAGAACTTATGTCTACACATAACCCTTCACACAGATTTGTACAGCAGTAATTGCCAGGACTAGGAAGCATCCAAGTTGCCCTTCAGTAGGTGAATGTATAAACTGTGGGGTATTCAGACAACGGAGTCTTATTCAGGCTACTAAGCCATGAAAAAGACATGGCAGAAACTTAAATGAGTATCAGTAAGTGAAAGAAGCCAATCTGAAAAAGTTACATATCATATTTCAACTATATGACAGTCTGGAAAAGGTAAAACTATGGCGTAAAAGTAAAAAGATCAGTCATTGCCAGAGGTTAGGTGAGGGAAAGGGATGAACAGACAAAGCAGAGGATCTGGGGGCAGTGAAACGACTCTGTACGATACTATGATAGTGGGTATGCTGGTCCAAACTGATGGAATGCACAAGAATGAACGGTAAGGTGAACTATGGACTGGGGGTTACCACGATGCGTCAGTGTACGTTCATCAGTTGTGACAAATGTACCATTCTGTGGGAGACAGACGATGGTAATGGGGGGGTGGTTATTCACGGGTGGGGGCAGGGGATACATAGAAATTGTACTTTCTGTTCAGTTTTGCTGTGAACCTAAAACTGCTCCAAAAATAAAGACTGTTTATAAAAAAGCTCTACAAATGTATTAAAAACACTTCTCTCGAGTTTGCTGCTCCTGCTGCTAAGTCACATCAGTCGTGTCCGACTCTGTGCGACCCCAGAGACGGCAGCCCACCAGGCTCCCCCGATCCTGGGATTCTCCAGGCAAGAACAGTGGAGTGGGTTGCCACTTCCTTCTCCAATGCATGAAAGTGAAAAGTGAAAGAGAAGCTGCTCGGGCGTGTCCGACTCCTGAGTTTAGATGTGATCAAATGATTCTAGATGCTACATGTTACACTTTGAATAAGAAAAGTTGGAAGATTTTTGATTACTCAGTAGATTCTATGATAAATTTTCTGAGTTTAGATTAGCTTTTTGTTGTTCTTTATTTCTGATAATAGATGGACTTGATGGACGTGAGTTTGAGCAAGCTCCGGGAGCTGGTGATGGGCAGGGAAGCCTGGCATGCTGCAGGCAGTCCATGGGGTTGCAAAGAGTCGGACATGACTGAGCGACTGAACTGAATTTCTGATAATACCAAAAACCAATTTACAGTGCCAAGATATGTTAACAGATGTATAATATCTCCTACCATTATGTGAAGATCAATTTTTCCTTAGACACTAGGTAAAGCAGGCAAATAAAGGGAATTTTGATAACTGCTATGGCCAATTCTAAGTGCAAATGAAATGGGAAATTTTAAAAAAGGGTTAAAAGAAAAACAAGATTGGAATACAGTAGTTTAAGGGAAGCATTCCTGAAAACATTTGAAAATTATAATATTATATATAAGGAATACTACATGAATATAAGGGCTTCCCGGGCAGCTCAGTGGTAAAAAATCTGCCTGCCAATGCAGGCGATGCAGGTTTGATCCTTGGGTTGGGAAGATTCCCCTGGAGAAGGAAATGACAAACCCACTCTAGTATTCTTGCCTGGGAAATCCCATGAACAGAGGAGACTGGTGGGTTACAGTCTATGGGGTCACAAAAGAGTCAGACACAACTTAGCGACAAAACAACAAAAGATGAACATAAAAACCGGAAAAATGAATTTAAGCAAAGAAAAACGATAAACATTAAGAATGTACTTAATAAAATAAAAAGACATGTTCAGACAAGACTCATAATGAATAAAAATCAAATTTTTGTTGGGTGGACAACTTTATAAAACTGAGAATGACTTCCAAAATATTCTCTCCTGTTATGTCGAGGACTATAATTGCCACTGAGTTTGCTAATAAACCATGTGAAGGAAATACCTTGAATGACTGATCCAAATGAAGATTCAAAAGAAGTCTCTTTCGGTTATCATTCAGCATGCTATCTATTTTTTTCATATGAGGCAAAAGCAGCTCATCTAAAACAAGATAAGAATTTGCTGTAACAGGATGAACTATCAACACAAAACCTTGTTAGAAATACAGCTTTTCCAAAAACATTAATAGACGACATTAAATTCATGGTGTAAAGTATTGATTTAAAAATATTACACACAAAGTGTTTTTTTTAAGTTAGCTTTTAAAAAAAGTTTACAATAGCTACCTGAGAAAGCAGCAGCATACTATGATGAGAAAACAGAAGCCCTGGGTTTTAACCCCAGCATTAGAATTGATCAACAAATGGTCAAACTGCCTAATCTCTCCATACTTCATTTACCAAGTGAACAATAATATTTCAAATCATAAATTTAACATTAAAAATTTTAAATAAAATACTGAGTATGATATTCTTAATTCACTATACAATGGGGCAAAGGATAAGTAGGGGGCAAGAAAAAATAGTCAAAATTCACTTTCAAATACACAAGGAAAGAGTCCAAATAGTTATTTTAGAAGAAGAAAAATACATTCAGAGTATAAATCAACTATTTTTGGTGCTGTAGTAGTTTAGGTTACTAAAAATTTATCAGCATAGCAATATTTTATAATACTAATTATCTTTAATGACCTTTCTGAAAAATGTATATATAAACCCTCAGAATCTGGTTACTAATTTCATAGCTAAATAAAATGACTCTTCATATCTGGAAAATAAACACAAGCACAGAGACTAGCAAAAGAATACACTCAAGTTGAAGAAAAAGCCCTCAGTAAGGAATGCGGTTCAAAGCCACCACAACATACCTGATAGCTTTCATTTTATCTTTCTAGCAGTGATTAAGTCTATTCAAAATTTACATTTTACAAAAACAAGTTTTAAACATTTGTGGATTGTTTTGAAATATAACCATTAAAATCTATACCCCTCATTTTAAATGGAGAAAAATTAAAAATATATATATATAACAGGAAAAAATCATTTAAAATACAACTACCCAGAAATGACCATTATTAAGAAATATGTATTTTATGATGCAAGGAGTTCTGATTGACAGAGAAAACACTTGCAGGCTCTTTGTTATTGTTTCTGATTATATGATCGAAAAAGCAAGACTAGAAATTAGAAGACTTTGGACTTAATCCTTTTTCTGCTACTTGCAAGTTGTGAACTCTTAATAAGCATGTCACTTAACCTTTTTGAGGCTCATTGCCTTTACTCCAAAAATGGCTAAGTTGTTCTGGGATTATGGGGAATAATGTTTGTCAAAGTATATATGGAAATAATAAAACAATTTTTATCATTAGGCACTGCTGTTGAAGTATATTGTTATTATTTATTCATTGTTACTATCTTTTTGACCTTACACTTGTTCAACTCATTCTGATAGAAGGATAATGGAAACTGGCTCATTAATCCTTTCATTCTCTTAACTGTCCCTGGTGAAAGCTGTAGTAGCTGAAGGGTAAATATTGGTGAGCAACATTAGATATATGAATTATCAGCTTATTTCATATGTCAATTTCATCTCTACTAAAAAGCCCAGGGACGGGGGAGCTTGCTGTCTATGGAGTCACACAGAGTTGGACATGACTGAAGCGACTTAGCACACCAGAAGAAAAAGTTACTAGAGAAAGAGTAAAAAAGGAATAATATTAATAAATATAATCCAAGGCATTTATAGTTTTACTACTAACTGATTAGAAAATATTTACTCTGTGATGTATCTTTTACTGGACATGAATATACAATTTAAACTTTATACCACTGTTATCTGCTTCATCTTTCCAATTATTAGAAAACAGAAATATAAAAATTGATTGAAATCCGGACCTTCTACATAATATAGATACTTAGTGAAATGTTATGACGATGAAAAAGACTCTAGGGTTTAAAGAAACTAGTAGGTAGGTAGTCACTTAGTCGTGTCCGACACTTCTTGACCCCATGGACTGTAGCCCAACAGGCTCCTCTGTCCATGGAATTCTCCAGGCAGGAATACTGGAGTATTCTCATGAGTAGAAATCAATAAAAATATATTTAATATGAAACTATTCAACTATTCAAACACTTCATTAAAAGCTATGACCCTATGAAATATAAAGTTGTATTTATAGAACCAATATATCAACAGTTTATTAACTGACAACATATAGGATATATCATAAAAACCACATATTAAACATATAACTAACAGAGAAGAATGAAAAAGATCTGGAAAGTACTGCCAAGAAAGTATTACTTAGCGGACTGTACCATTGCTCTTCTCTAAGGCTTGCATTGTGTCAGGATCCAAAGCAATGCTGACAAGCAATTCCATGTAACTCTTAAAGGTTTCCTTCATTGCTCTTGTGTTCAAAAAACGAGTAACAAAAGGAGCTGGAGGATTAAACTCTGGGAGGGAGAAAAGAGGAAATAGTAAATATTCCTTTCTGACAACTTTAAAAACACGTTATCCGATAGCAAGTTACCTACAAGCAGATAAACGGTTGTAGATAAAACTTCTTCAAAGTCAAGGTTCTCCCAATCTGCTTTTAAAAACACTTTGAATGAGAGATTTTCAAAGCTGGTTGTGCCTATCACAATCACTGGAGAGCTTTCCAAACAAAACAACAACAACAAAAAACCAGACTGCTGGACTTGCTAAAACGAATCTGGAGTGGTAATGAAGCTTAAGTGCTACACCTTTAAAAAAGTTCCCAGGTGCCTCTGAAGTCCAATACCAGCCCAACATTTGGAAACATTTGCCCTGTAGGGACCTGTTTCCCCTCCTCTGGCCCTACCAGACATCCACTGCGAGGTCATGCTACTTCAAAATTGGATGGTTTTTTCTAGTATTTAATTAGTAAAGAAACCATAAAACACCTAATGTATGAGTTAACATATACATATCTCTTCTTTTTACTTCTACACTTAAATTACAATAAAATTCTGGTCTGGAGTCAAGACATATTTAAAACAATTTTAATGTAAACACAATCTGTATAAAAAAATTTTCACTCAAATTCCATGGTAAGAACTGCAAGATCAGAGGAGTGTCTTAAGTTTTACTTTTTTATTCAAATATAGAACCATCATCCCAACCTTTAATAGGGGTTCTTAGAGTTTGGTCCAAACCCTCTGGGGTTTCCCCAACAACCCTTTCAGGGGTCTCTGATGTCAAACTGTTTTCCTAATAACATTAAGATGTTATATACCTTTGTCACTCTGTTGACATTTGTAAAAGTAACGCTGTAAGACTGCTGTGGGCCTTTGCTAGCATGAACTGAGACACTGACGCCAAGCTGTACTAGTAGCCATGTACTCTGCTGTGACTGTCATCTAACGGTCATGGATCTGAAGGAAAAATAACCCCCAAACACTGATTTCACTTAACAATAATCCTTGAATAATCCTTGTAGTAAAAATTTAATACAGTTTAATACAGTAAATGTCTTAAAACTGTGTGATGAAATGAGAGGCATCGATACAGCACTTCTGCTATGATGTAGGACAGTTATCTCCAGGAAGGGCACCCATGCAATTGTTTGATGAACCAGCCACCTTCTCCGCTGGAATACCATTTTTACTTAAAAATAACAGATACCCTTCCCCTAGTCAGTATTCAGCAGACATTTTCTTAAAGAAATGAACCTGTCCCTACCAGGAAAACAACTGACAGTATTTGCTGCCAATGATAAAAGTGAGGTTCTAAGTGAAAATTAGAATTTCGGGAAACATTTCCACCATTGTCAGCCTGACGAACATTTCAATACTTAAAGACTTCATTGATGAAATTAGTGGTAATATAAAAACTAAAACCATAAGGCTCTGATGAATAAAACACAGGGATAAATTTTCATGACCTAGTATTTGGCAATGGATTACAAATATGACACTAAAAACAACAGCAATGAATAAAACAGATAAATTTGGCTTCATCAGAATTTTGTGCATCAAAGGACATTAGTGAAATATCAACCTAAAGAATGGGAGAAAATATTTTCAAATCATATACCTAATAAGGGTTTAACATCTACAATATATAAAGAACTTCTACAACTAAGGAACAAAAGGAGAAATGAACTGGGCAAAGAATCTGAATAGACATTACTCCAAAGAAAGTAAGAAAATAGCTAGTAAGGAACTGAAAAGATGTTCAGCATCACTGGTCACTAGGAAAATACAAATCAAACCACAGTGAGATATCACTTCACACCTATTAAAATACCTATAATCACGAAACAAAATATAACAAGGGTTAGTGAGGATGTGAAGAAAATGGAAACCTATGTATTGTTAGTGGGAATGTAAAATAGTATAATCACTGTGGAAATCAGTTAGGCAGTTCCTCAAAAAGCTAAATATATAAAATATATGCCTCAGCAACTCCACTCTTAGGTATACAAATAATTGGAAAACCAGGACACAACCCTAACAGATACTTGTATGCCAATGTTCACTGCAGCATTATTTACAACAGCCAAAATGTGGAAGTAACCCAAGTGTCTATCAATAGAATAAAAAGATAAGGGCATACAGTGGATAAACTGATAATGGAACTGCATTCGGTCATAAAAACTAAAAAGTTCCAACATATGCCATATAACATGGATGAACTTTAAAAACATTATGCTAAGTGAAATAAGCCACTCTTATATAAGACACGTAGGGGAGGCAAATTCAGACAGAAAATAGATTAGAGATCAGCAGCAGCTGGGGGAAAGGGAGAATGGGGAATTATTGCCTAATGGTTACAAAGTTTCTATTTAGAGTGATTAAGCAGTTTTGGGAATAGTTGTGAGGCTGTGCAACAGTTGTGAATATAATTAATGCTGCTGAATTGTACACTTAAAAATGGTTAAAATTGGCAAGTTTATGTTATATATATTTTGCCACATTTTAAAATGTGGGGGAAAAAAACATCAATGAGCTAACAAATATTTTCACATGGCCAAAAAATGTTATGAAGTCATTCATGGATGAAAGATACTTCAAAGAGTAAAACAGATTTTAACGTAACAAGCATGAAAAGTTGAAGAAACTACCACTTGTCAAGTTTACAAAATAAAATCCCTTGAGTATCAGAGAAAAATATCCATAATTATCTGAAAAAGTAATCGAAATACTCCTCTCTTTCCTAACTACATACCTAACGTGAGTCCAGGTCTTCTTCACATACTTTAACCAAAATAACAGCTAATAAAAAACCTAATACAGAGTATGAAAATCCTATTCTAATTAAACACGAGTGTTTAAAAAACTGACATTAATATGTAACATGTGTGTTAGTCACTTAGTCGTGTCCGATGCTTTTCGACCCCATGGACTGTAGCCCGCCAGGCTCCTCTGTCCAATGAATTCTCCAGGCAGGAATACTGGAGAGTTCAAGGAAATACTGCCATTTCCTTCTCCAGAGGATGTTCCTGACCCAGGAATCAAACCCAGGTCTCCTGCATTGCAGGCAGATTCTTTACCATCTGAGCTATAGGGAAGTCCTTTATATGTAATGGGTTTATTTAAAATATTTTAAAATTGTTTTAACTGATACTTGGTGATATACATAGATACAAATCACACACACACACACACAAATGTCTTTTGGAATCATCAATACATTTGAAGATTATAAAGAAGTCTTGAAACAAACAGTTTGGAAAACCACCAGCCTAAAAACTATGTTTATTATCATATTTCCTTCTTTTTAAGAAGCACTAGTAATGCTTGCCTACTAGTGATACCGAGTGGCAATTTAGATTATCAGTGAAAGAAAATTTTCAACTTGATTGTCATCAGAGGAAGCTGTATAAATAACAGTGCAAAGCAGAACTTAAACTTCTCTACTCTCAACAGTAAGCAGGAATGCTAACTGTGAAATTATATATAATGCCTTCCATGCATACTCAAAGCACTAAATTTCTTTACAAATTCTGATACTTTACAAACATTTCTAAATAACTTCATAAGTAGCTTTTAAAAATAATACATTTAAAGCAAACTTCTGTTACAAAAGAATTTTTATTATAATTCTATTTTTATCCAAGTTATCTCTGAGATCAGCTCCCAGGCAATGATACTTGTAATGCCAGAAATCATCCCAGACATCAACCTCAACAGTACCCCCAAAACTCAATTCATCATTCGAGTTCTGCCAAGAATACATCTGGAATTCCTCAAAAGCTCTGAGAGTTGGTGATGGACAGGAAAGCCTGACATGCTGCAGTCCATGAGGCTGCAAAAAGTCAGACACGAATGAGCGACTGAACAGACAGATGATGTCTCATAATTAAAATTCAGATTTTACCATTTGTTCTTTTACTTAAATCCCTCCAAGTATTCCCCTCTGTTTACAGAATCCCAAGGTTTTTAGCTTTAGCATGACACATGTCGCCTTCCGTCATCCTTTCCTGTTTTTCTGACTACCTTATTAGAATAAGGGGTCAGCGTATTTTTCTGTAAAGGGCCAGATGGTAAATATTTGGCACTTTAATGGTCATATGCGCTCTGTAAGAACTACTCAAATCGGTCACTATAAGGGGAAAGCAACTTATGAAAACATGTAAATAATTCCCAGTTTTCCAATACAACTTTATTAAGCATAGGCTGCAGATCACATTTAGCCCACCAGTAGGAGTTGCCTGCTTCTGCCCTGGACTACTGAACTGCTGAAAATTTCTTGTAAATGTTACACAATAAGTTTGATGGCTGATGGATCTTTCCTGGTACATTTCTGTTTTACAACTGTCTCAGGTTTAATTTCTAATAAAGTTAATTTCAATATATAAAGAGCTTACATAAATGCTCATTGGTGTCTTCAACAGTTTCTAACAGTGTACAAGGGTTCTAAGGTCAAAAAGCATGTTAGATAACTGATATGTATTTCAGTCTTTTCACTTTATAAAAGAGAAACTAAGGCACAGTTATTTAGCTTAGTCATGGGCAAATACATGCCTAAGCAGAACTTAATGAGGCAGCTAAATTACCGAATTAAGGAAAAATAAATACGTTTTGAATTGTCAGCATCATTGTTCCTCTCCATTAATGCAGCAAATCTCAAATTATTAAGGTATTCATTTCATGAAGAACTTACCCTCATCATCACTACTACTAGAGTGGATCTCAGGAGATGAGTCCGACTGGGACGATGAAAATTCTTCTTTCCATTTCTTCCTTTTCTTTGGTGGTGGCTCGGCCTTTACTTTCAGCTGTTTAACTTTGGGTTTCATGGAAGGGGCTTTTGTTGTTGCAGTTTTTGGTGTTGGAGGATCAGAAGTTTTATTGCTGTTACTTGGCTTAGCCTGAACAGTTCTGCAATGTTATAAACAGACTTCATCAACACACTGAAATCTTGTCTAATTCAAATAAATTAATGAGGGACTTTCCTGGTGGGCCAATGGTTAGACCTTTGCGCCTCCACTGCAAGGGGTGCAGGTTCAAACCCTAGTTGGAGAACTAAAATCCCATAGGACACACAACTTGGCCAAAAAAAGTAAATAATTAAATAAAAATTTAGAATAAAAAATTTTTATATAAATAATTAAAAATAAACAGAAAATCGAGAAACACTGGTGAAAAAAATTTAATCACCTCACTAATACCTCCAAAATAAAGTCTAAGCCCTACACATAGCCAATGGTGACTGCTCCAAAATTCTCTTGAAATATACTTGTTAACACTGACATTCAACATATTCAGTTAGTAAGGGACTATATTAATTCAGCCCCTTTTATTTCTCTCTCTCCCTCCACTCCTTTCCCTTCATGAACCCATTTTTCCTGACTATGAGGCTGTACTGCAGTGACCAATGGACTTCTAGTCACATCAACCTTGGCACATCAGAACTCTCACAGGCTCTGTTGGTGCCAGGTTTTGATATGGACTCTCAACTGGATCTGTGCCAGAGTCTCTGAAGTAAGATTTGCTGTGCCCTGGTTTTGGAGATTTGAAGGAGAGGATAAAATTCCATCACAGAGATACAGTGGCTGTGTCCACTAAGCTGTAATCTTCATTAACTAGACCTTCTGAGCACTAGATTGAGAATATCTAGGCTCACACCTGCTTTCCCATATAGATTAAAGAGAATGTGGCTGGGTCATCACTTCCAAATTCATGGTTTTCAAAATTCATGCTCCAGACAAGCCAGACAATTCTAATGTAATGTACAGGCCTTAAATAGTTTTTTCTCATTTTAAATTTGACATTTCGTTATTATTTTCATTTTACTTTTTTTTTTTTTTTTGTACCATGTGCAGGATCTTAGGTTTCCCTGGTAGCTCAGAGGGTAAAGTGTCTGCCTACAGTGCTGGAGACTTGGGTTTGACCCCTGGGTCGGGAAGACCCCTGAAGAAGGAAATGGCACCCCACTCTAGTACTCTTGCCTGGAAAATTCCATAGACTGAGAAGCCTGGTAGGCTACAGTTGCAAAGAGTCAGACATGACTGAGCAACTTCACTTCACTTCACAATGTGCAGGATTTTAGTACTTGACCAGGGATCAAACCTGCAATCCCTGCAGTGGAAGCATGGAATCTTAACCTCTAGATCACCAGAGAAGTCCCTAGAAATGCTATATTAATCTAGGTCATAAAGAGATGGATTCAAATCTTTAGACTGTAAATCCAATTATTTTCCACTATACCAAAAGGACTCAGGGAAGAAAAAGGTATCCATCCCATCATGATAGCCACAGGCTTTATAATTCCTATCTCATTACTTCAAAAGGAATCATTTATGACATTAAGCAATGATTTTCAGACTTGTGTATAATGGAAAAAAAAAATCAGTCTCTTTAATTGATACAGTTCTTTGTATATCACCAAGAATAAGTTTTCCAATAATTATTACAAACATATTACATAAAATAATAAATACCTGATAGTTTGTGAAGGCTTATTTCTCGGCTTTTTGGAACACACTCTGACATACTCCTTTTTGTTAGTGTTTTCAATGAACTTCACATATATCCTTTTGTATTTATTCTTTGCATCTCCAAAATAGCCAAGATACTAAGGAAAGAAGCAATTTGAATTACTTAATTGTACATTCCATACATAAAATATTCCCTTGTTGTCATGACAGACTGTCATAAAGTCATCCTTCAAAATGCAGCTCAGGCCAGGTTAATTGCATCCTCAATAAAAATGATCCCAGCCTCATTCTTAACTGCAAGCCTATATATAGATGCAGTCTTCTTTGGCTAATTGTCAGATGCTTACTTGCTCAATGCTATTAAACAACTACTCAAGTAAAAAGGAATAATTCTGTAAGTCTTCTTGGTAAGTCAGGATATTTGACTGGCAGAATAACCAATGTAAGTGTTTCTAGGTCCATCAGAATTCTTCCCACACTAATGTTAATTCCTTTCCATTATTTTAAAAAAAAGAGTTAAGCCATTTAAGTAGTTAGTATTTATATATTATTTTTATTTTAAAATCAGAGCATCATATACTCTATAGTTCAAATTTTATGCTACCTATTAATATATCATAGATGCTCAATATAAATACATTAAACAATACATTTAAATTTATATCATTCTTTATTTTACCCAAGATCACTGTCAAAAAATAGGAAGCTTAATGTAAACAAGCATTTTACTTACACTATTTGTAGCAGCAAATTCTCTTTGCCCATCTCGAATTTCAGGAACAAACTTCTGTAATAAAGCTTTTTGTACTTTCCAAATAGCTGGGGGTTCTTTTCCTGTTTTTAAAGCCTCCTGTAAGAATAATTAATGACACTTATAAAAACCAGCAATATAGTCTAGATTTATAGACTCTGAGAGCTGAAAGGAATCTTAAAGAACTCCCTAGTTCAACCTTTTATCATTTACCTAGCTGAACTTCACAGTACTTCTTATACATCAGCTATCCAGTCTCTGCTTAAATTCTTCCAGAAACAGGGAGTACAAATATACAAAGTAGCCCACTACCCTTTTCTATAGCTATTGGAAAGTTTTCTGCTAATGATACATTGTTTCTGCAATTTTATTACATATAGTACATACATATTCAAAACTATCAGAAACAAATATGCTAAAATACTAACAACAGACAATTGTGAATGGAAGGAATATGGATAATTTAAATGTTATGTTCTTCACTGTATTTTTTAATGCCATTTCTCTCCATTGCAATTAAAAAATAAAATTAAACCAGGCAAACATGGCTTATTCATGTTGATGTTTGGCAGAAACCAACACTATTCTATAAAGCAATTATCCTTCGATTTTAAAAATTGATAAATTTAAAATTTAAAAAAAGCAAGCAAACAAAACCCCCAAAATAAGTGTTCTGAATAGTGCTAAAATTTCGTACACGGAATTGTAATATTCTACAATTTGAAATTACAAAAAAATAGTCTAATGCTACTTTCACATTATATTCCTATTATTTTCTTTAAATTTTAAAATTACATAAATAACCATTTTCTCCAAACTTCATAATTCTTCACAACTTAAACTAGATGCAAGGTATTAAGCCATCACGAAGACACACCCTCTAAACTAGGACCTTTAGACCTGGGAACACTCACATTACCTTAAAAGTCTCTATGTCTTCTATCTTTACCACAAATTCATCACGCTCTCTGTACTGGCCTTCTCCTCCACTTTCTGGGTCCTCCTCATCTGTCAAACCTTCTATGGCAACAGCGTCCTGTCCTTTGGCAAACTGGTCTGAAAGAAGACCGTCAAGTTCGATGGACTTCGGGGGTTCTGAAGAGCTTCTGTTTTCTGGGGTCTCTGCTGCAGATGGAGCGGAGCAGAGCGTTTCTTGCGTAACTGCACCCACAGTGGTGGAGCAAGAAGCGGCAGCACCAGTAGCCACGGCAGCGGCGCTGGCAGTCGCCACCTGCGTGGCTTCTGAAACTAGATCGAGCAAACGCAGATTAGCAATACAGAACATCAAGCATTTATTTGCTTTGAGTAAAATCTGCAGTTTACAAAGAGACTTTATTATTTTTGTCATCAAACTGTTTGAAACAATGAAATTAAAGAATGCTTGTTAGACGCAGAGAATGGACTTGTGGACCCAGCCGGGGAAGGAGCGGGTGGGCGGGCTGAGGAAGCAGCGCTGACTTACATGCACCACCGTGTGTCGCTGCCGCGTGGCACAGGAAGCCAGCCTGCACCCGGGCACAGCGGGCGAAGGAGAGGGCGGGCGGGCTGAGGAAGCAGCACTGACTTACATGCACCACCACGTGTGAGACAGGTGAGACCGGCGGGCCGCTGCCGCGTGGCACACAGAGCCAGCCTGCACCCGGCCACAGCCTAGAGGCAGGATGTGGGAGGACGGAGGATGGCTCAAGAGGAAGAGGATATATGAATATATATATATACATACGCATATGTGGGTGACCGATTCAACAGTATGCAGAATGCTCTATGCAGAAACCAATACAACCCTGTAAAGCAATTATCTACCAATTTAAAAAATCAAAATAAAAAAAGAGCATTTATTAACTTCTTAACATCTGGATGACAATTAGAGAACCTCCATCAACCTAAACTTACCCCTAGTTCCACTTAGGTAGCACAAAAATAGTTTTAAAAGAACAGAGACAAAAAAGCAATGTAAGACTAGGGTCAGACAACCAAGGCCTAGAAGAAGAAAAGCCAGCTGAAGGTGGGAAACAGAACAACACCCCTCAGATACTTTGAAACAGCACTGGAAGCTAAATAAGGATCATAAAGTAATGTGAAAAACTGTATGCCAACAAATAACTGAGGTGAACGGGACACAAACTACCAAAAGAACTCAAGAACGAGAACATCTGAATCTTCAGACCAACAACAAAACAATAAAAGAAATTAAAAACATCCCACAACGCTAAGCACAGGTCAAAATGGGTACAAAGGTGGGTTCGTAAGAAGTAATACCAATCCATCATAAACTCAAAGAGATAAGAGGAAATACTTCCCAACTCATTCAAGGCCAGTATTATTCCAATACTTACACTAGACAAAAACATCATGAAAACACTACAGACCACTATCCCTTATGAATACAAACACAAAAATCACTAGCAAAATATGAACAAATACTCCAGCATATAAAAGAAGAATATGGGCTTCCCAGGTGGCTCAGTGGTAAAGAATCCGCCTGCCAAGCAGAAAATGTAGGAGATACGAGTTCAAATCCCTGCATCAGGAAGATTCCTGGAGAAGGAAATGGCAACCCACTCCAGTAAACATCATGACCAAGTGAGTTTTATCACAGGAATGCATGCTTGGTTTAACAGCTAATCAGAGACTTCCCTGGTGGCCCAGTGTTAAGATACCAGGCTTCTACTGCAAGGGATGCAGGTTTGATCCCTGGTCAGGGAACTAAGATCCCTCATACTGTGCAGCATGACCAAAATAAAAAAAGAGAAAACAGCACCAAAATCCCTATAAAAATCCTAGCTGATTTTTTTTTTTTTTTGCAGAAACTAACAAACTACTCCTAAAATTCATATGGAAAAGCGAGAGTCAGAACAGTCAAAATAATCCTTCAAAGGAAGAATAAATCTGGAGGACTCGCATTTCAGAAATTCCAAATCATACCACAGTAATTGAATTTCAAAACTTAATTACTCCTGGGAGGTGGGAGGGGGGTTCATGTTTGGGAGTTCGTGTAAAAAAATAAATAAATACAAAAAAAAAAAAAAGGAAAAAAAAAAACTTAATTACTCCTTTAGTAATGAAGGCAGTGTGATAGTAGCAAAGGATAGATATGCAGATCAAAAGACTAGAATTAAAGCCCAGAAGTAAACTCTGTATTTACAGTGAAATGATTGTGAACAAGGGTGCCAAAACCATTCCATGGGGGAACCATGAAAAGGCCTTTTGACAAGTGGTACTGGGACAATTGGATAGGAATAAAGGATAAAGCTGGATGTCTACCTCATACCATATACAAAAATTCATTGAAAGCAGATTATAGTCATAAATGTGAAAGCTAAAATTATAAACGTCTTAGCTTCATGACCTTACAAGTGACAAAAGAAAGAATAAGTTGGACTTGACCAAAATTGAAAACTTGTACTACAGCTGATGCCATCACAAAACTGGATAGATAACCTACAGAATGGGAAACACTGTTTACAAATCATACATCTGCCAGATATTAGTATCCAGAATATATAAAGAACTCTTAAATCTGAAAAAGAAGAACGACAAATAACCCAATTAAAAAAGTGAGTGAGACCTGTTTGTCCAAAAATATAAAAATTGTCGATAAGCACATGAAAGGCCAACACTATAAGTCAGTTGCATGAGATCAATGCAACTTCAGTAGCTAATTGCAGTCTTGCAGTCTAACCTACTAGGATGGCTCTAAAAATACAGAAAAAAACATACTAGCAGACATGAAGAGAAACTAGAACCCTTGTACCTTGATGGAGAGAATGTAAAATGGTACAGCCATCTTGGAGAACAGTTTGGCCACTTCTCAAAATGTTAAGCATGGCACACAGGACTTAATAGCTGTGGCAAGCAGGCTTAGATGTTATCTAAGGCACAAAGGATTTGGTTCCCCAACCAGGGATCGAACCCCGTTCCCTGTGTTTAAAGCAAACTGTGGTTTCTTCACCACTGGACCACCAGGTAAGTATCCTGTTCTAACATATTTTTATGTTACTATAATTATGTATCATGCTTTCTTCCTCAAAAATGTAATCCAATATATCCAAAGTATTATTTCAACACATGGTCACATTGAGGGAAGCCCATCAAAAATGTACATAAATGGAAAAAAAAATTTGTATGTCTTGTGACCAGAAGGTTTTCTGTATTAAACACTTCTAATATTATAATACTTGTACAGTAGATCCAAAGTAATGTTTTGCCAGTGTAATATAAAACAAATGTAAAGGTAAAAAGAATGCATCTTTTGAGTGGATGTGGCATTTTAAAATTATTCATTTATGAATTCATGGGTAAATATTACATATTGACATGGGTTTTACAACCAATATTATTTTTATCCTTCATTTTTATTGATATAAAAACTGGGAAACACTGTTCTTATAAATAATGGATAAATGAAGGAATAAAGGAGATTTTACTATACCAATGTCACCGAATTTTAAAAATACACTGTTTCTAAGTTACACGGCAAAACAAATCACATAGCTATCTAACAAAAACAGAGATACTGCCACCAGCAGACTCTCAGAAAAGGAAACTGTAATGGACATGCTTTAGTCATAAGCAAAGTCATCCCAAAGAGAAGACATGAGGTGCAGGAAAGAATGGAGGGCAATATGTCAACTGTATGTGTGCTTAGTTGCTCAGTCATGTCCCACTCTGTGTGACCCCAGGGACTACAGCCTGCCAGAATCCTCTGTCCATGGGGATTCTCCAGGCAAGAATACTGCAGTAGGTTGCCAAGCTCTCCTCCAGGAGATCTTCCCAACCCAGGGATTGAACCCAGGCCTCCTGCACTGTAGGCAGATTCTTTACCAGCTGAGCTACCAGGGTAAATGTATAAATAAAACTAAATAATCATTGACTATTTAAAAAAATATTTCTTATTGAGTATTAATTAGAAAACAGGATAGAATTAAAATACACAGGGGAATTCCCTGGCAGTCCAGTGGTTAGGACTACTCTCTTCTACTGTTAGGGGCCTGAATTCAATACCTGGTCAAGGAAACAAGATCTTACAAGCTGTGTCATGGCCAAAATGAAAAAAAAAAATTTAAATACATGGTTATCTACCAATAAAAAGAGTGGGGCAAAGTGAGAGCATAAAATGGAGTTTTAGTGCTCAGAGTCTTTATGTTGTTCGGGAGAAAAATAAGATACTAACAGATTTTGAGGAGGTGAAAATGCATACTGTAATTCCTATTAAAATCAGGAAAAGAACAGAAATATTTCATCAGTCATCAGGGGGTGAGGGGTAAGAATGAAGACCAATCATGTATTGATGATTACTGAAACTGAACGATGCATAAACTGGTTTAATTATATCAATCTTTATAACTTTGTGTTTGAAATTTCCATAATAAAAAAGTTAGGAAAATGCTTTATAAAAAGAATAGCTTCCATAAATTAGTGAAAGGAAAAACTTATCAATACTATATAATGTCCTTTATGAGAAGTTTTAAAATGAGCCAAAGAAAATACAGACACACGTGGTAGAATTATAAAAGAAAAGCATGGAAGCAAGTCAGACAGTGTTTAGTTCTATAGATTATGACCTGGATCTACTTTAATACTCTATTTTTGAACTTCCTTGCTTTCCAATGAGTAACATTTAACACAGTAAACTTTCTTCTTTGCCCCACTCACTTTTGGCACATTCCACTGGTTTCAAAACATAACGCTCCACTGTTCTAAGCGGTTTGTCATTTCAGTTTTAATTTCCTTTTAAAGCCATGAGTTATTCAGAAGTTATCAGAAGTTATTCAGAACTTTTAGGAAGAAAAACTCACTTAATCTTTTTGTCCTTTTTTCTCTTTCTGCTTTTCTTTTACGAAATTACTGCATTATGGTTAGGGAATATGTCTTAATTAATATCCACATTTTCAAATCTATGAAAATTGTGTGTGTTTTCCTTATGGGTATTGCATTTGCATACATAAGTTATGAGAGGCTTCCCTGGCAGCTCAGGTGGTAAAGAATCTGCCTGCAATGCAGGAGACCCGAGTTCAGTACCTGGGTCCAGCAGATCCCCTGGAAAACGAAATGGTAACCCACTCCAGTATTCTCGCCCGGAGAATCCCACGGACAGGAGGCTGGCGGGCTACAGTCAATGGGGCTGCAGAGTTGGACACGACTGAGCGACTGAACATGCACACTCACACACATGTAAGTTGTATCTCCCAAGAAAAAATGTTCTGAAAGAACAGAGATAGAAAATATACTAAAAATGCTAACAACAAAGTTACTATAGCAATATTAAAAACAGAAATGGGAAATGTGAAAAAGATTTTATTATGAAAAAAGGAAATATAACTGTAGTAAAATTTTATGCACCCAATTATATGGGTTTAAAACATCAAGAGAACAGTATTAGAAAAGCAATAAAACATAGTTGGATATTTTAACACACCTTTTTCAGGAATCAACACATCAAGCAATCTAAAAACAAATAAGTATAGGGAGGATTTAAAAAAAAATTTTATTAAAAATTTCAAACATACATAAAATTAGAGAATACAAACCCTCATATACCATAACCCAACTGTAACAATCATAAACATTTTGATATACTTCTTTTATTTTTCTGTCACCCCTATTATATCTGCTTGTATAGTTTAAGGCAAATTCCAGATCTATCATTTATTATACCTGCAACATATATATACATTTTTCTTAAATAACCTAATATCATTTATTAAACAGAAAATAAAGATATAAAGGGTTTGAACAATATTACCAATAAAATCTATTAGCACTTGATACTCATGGGACATTTATAAAAATTTACATTTACCAAGCTACTAGCAAAATTTCCATAAATTTCAAAATGTAGGCATTACCTAAGCCATATTCCTTTGACCACAATAGAACCTGTCTCTTATACACATCTAGATGTGTATAAGAAACAGGAGGGAAAAGTGTCTGCCTACAGT